>CM029641.1:29354088-29651588 GCA_017311315.1 Dendrocalamus latiflorus
AAGAGAAATAGTAACCTGTTGCCAATTAGAAGCAATTGCTGAGTGAATACATCTATACATCAAGAGTACAAATGGATATTATACAAGCATCATCATCAATATTCTCTACATTAACTTCATCGGGAAGGAAACAAACAGATTAATTAAGATACTGGTACTTGCTTATTCAGCTTATTTCTTCATATCTCTAGTTCAAATGTCAACATCGGTTCCTTTGCAATACTTAATTTGTAGTTCCTTGCCTGGTCAACCTTCTCCGATTATCGCAAATTTATCCAGGAATATGACCAGTGATGTAATTGGAGAACAGAAACAAGAATTGTAGATTTGGAGCTCCAACATTTTATGGCAGGGGTCCTGAGAGAGAGTTGTTGGAGATGTACAACCAAATGAGGTTTCTTGGCAACGGAGGTATTTGACCAGTAAGTTTGTTAGAATCAAGATGCAAGTCTTCCAACGACATAAATTCCATGTCATTCGGCAATCCACCACTGATCCGGTTGTTGGAGAAGTCCAAACTAGAAGCCTTTGCAAATGTAGTAGAGAACCAGTCTGGAAGCCTATCAGTTATACCCGCACTCGAGATATCAACATAACGGATTTCCACCTGCCATTGCAGCCAAGCAGGAAACAGCGGACCCATCTGGCAAGATGCAAAATATGCTCTCTCTAATCTAAATGGTGGTCGCCATTCAGGATCCACGGCAATCTTCAAGGAATTATGAGACAAGTCTATGTACTCTAAGTTGTTTAGATTAGCAAAGTGTTCTTCTGTGATCACACCTTCAAGGCTATTTTGGCTTAGGTCCAGGTGAGTCAAATTTGTAAGCATGCTGATCTCAGATGGCACAGGTCCTGTGAGGTGGTTGTTGTAGAGGACAAGAGTATTCAAGCCGGTAAATCGCCCGATCGATCGTGGTATATATCCGGTAAGGTTGTTGCTTTGCAGATACAGTTGTTGCAATTTGCTGGATGGACACTGTGGAAGCAACTCGAATAACTTTGGCATGTTTACATATGAGCGGAACTGCTCGAGGTTCAGTGTCTCTAGATTGCATAGATTCTTCAAGTTCGCTGTCATTATGTCCAAGTTATCACTATATGAAAGGTCAAGTGCTTGAAGGGACTTCATGTGCCCTAGTCTGTCATGAAACTGGCCGTGTAGATGGGTTCCTCCTAGGTTCAGGTACTGAAGCCCTGTAAGATTCCAAAACCAACACGATGCTACCGGGTGGTCAAAGTAATTGTAGTAGAGATCAAGCTTCTCAAGTTTTGTGAGGTTTAGGCGTGGAAGCGACTGGTTTGCGCTCGAAAGCGAGCAAGCGGGGAGGCTAAGGACCCTCAGAGAAGGAATCAAGTTCACCACACGATGCCAATCGACTATGGTGCTCAGGTTCACGGAACCAAGGTTGAGGTACTGCAGCGAAGGTAGATGTGTCAGCCATGTGATATCTGTTGAGTATAGGCCTTCCTCCGGGACCAAGACGTCGGAAGGATGTAGGTCGAGATATTCCAACTTGGAAAGGTTACCAAGTTGAGGAGGCACTCTACCGGAGAACCATAAGTAGGATAGGTCAAGGTACCTCAGGTTCTTGAGGGAGCCCAAGAACTCCGGGACACGGCCGGTCGGCCCTTCCAGGGAGTTCCCGCTGAGATCCAGGCGCCGCAGATGCGTCAGGGACGACAGCGAGGGGCTTATCTGCCCGAACAGGCCTCTCCCCCAGTACAAGTTGCCGGGATCGTTGCGAAGGTTGAGCTCCATGACGTGGCCGGTCCGGCTGCTGCACCTGACGCCCCTCCACCGGCAGCAGTTGTCCTGCAGCTGGCCCTCTTGCCACGAGGCCAGGACATTCGCGTTGTCGTTGGTGACGCCGCGTTTGAAGGCGAGCAGGGCGTCCCGCTCTCGCGGCACACATGCGCCGGCGTGCCGGGGCTGTCGAAGCAGCGAGCTGGTGGTGATGATCAGGACAAGCACCGCGAGGCAGCGCCGGAGATCGGCAGAGGGAGGGTGCTGCATGGTGGGTATGGCCATGCGTGGTCGAACTATCTGCTAGCTAGAGCCTAGAGCAATCGGTTGTGCGCTACACGAGGTGCTAGTACTGCAACGAAAATAAATGTGATATGTTGCAATTCCAGTCCACGGAGGAAGCCGTTGCCCCGCCGATCGTGAGTCGTGACTGCCGCGTCAAAGCAATGCACCCGAGCTCACGCGATGCTTTTAATTAAGAGAAAATTTGCATTTACACCCCCTTGTTTTGATTTATTTTCCACATCTTTTCGCTATAGAATACTTGTTCTTGTCCCTCTGAGACAGACCAGCTCAAATGGTGGGGATGGCCATGCGTGGTCGAACTAGCCGCTAGAGAGCATATAGCAATCAATCTGATAATCACTTGTGTGCGCTAATCCATTTATACACACGCACAAACGGTGCTAGTCCACGGTGGAAGTCGTTGCCCACCTGGCTACAGCCAGACTGAGACTAGAGAAAATATATCAGCTCAAAAATTTTATTGGAGGACAGTGATACGACCGATAACTACCGGTTAGCGGAAATTTTGGAATTTTTTGGGCGAAAATTTTAATTTGAAATTTTGCATGTTTTATTTTTTTTCAAATTTTGATGAATTTGAATTTTTCCGGTATAAAATTTTACCAGTCCATGCCGATAAGGCTCCGTTGGTTACTGGCAAAATTTCGGCAATAGAAGTTTCCCTAGCTGATACGTACTCTCCACGCTCAGCATGCCAAGTATGAGTAAACCTTGGCTACAGTGGAGTGTGAGAGGGATACCGCAGTTGCTGAGCCCGAGTGGACTATAGTAGCAACAATAGTCTACAATCCAGCACCCATCGAACCCCCATCATCCCCACCAACCCTGCTCTAACTTAGCTAGTCGCTTGAGGACTATGCCTAAGGAGCACCCTGCGTATAAGCGTGCAGCGCCCCAACCAGCTGATCAGACTCAATATTAGAGAAACCAGTCGAGACCGCAATCGCTTCCGTTCCAGCTCAGCTAGCTACAGTCGCTCTCGCTCCAGTTCACCTATGTACTAAAAAGTAGATGTGTAATGTATTGTATCCACATGAAATAGCACGGTCTAGGTGCCATGTGCAACTTGACTAAAATATTATGAATATTATGCTAGCCTTTATGGTTTATTTTTTTGTTTTTTCTTATTTGTCTGATTCTTCCACTATTACAGAAAACCCTATTACAGATGGTTCAAAAACATCATCACAGACGGTTTTCTGAACCGTCTGAATTTATGGGTCAGTGATACTCGAAGGTTATCACAGACGGTTTTCGAACCGTATGTGGTGTAAATATCACAGACGGTTTGTAACTAAAAACCGTCTATGATATCTGATAATCACAGACGGTTTTTACTTACAAACCGTCTGTGATTATCACCTATGACAGACGGTTTTTACTTACAAATTGTCTATGATATTCTTTTCTACCCCTAAATCTATTTCTGTTTATTGGCTAGCCTCAGGAAATGCTAGCCATGCCCTCTGAAATAAGCAGATCAACCGTATGTTTCATTTCACAGACGGTTTTTAGTTTCAAACCGTCTGTGATTATCAGCTATCACAGACGGTTTTAGTTACAAACCGTCTGTGATATTTACACCACAGACGGTTCGAAAACTGCCTGTGATAACATTCGATTATCACAGACCCATAAATTCAGACGGTTCAGAAAACCGTCTGTGATGACGTTTTTGAACCGTCTGTAATACGGTTTTCTGTAGTAGTGACCATCTAGTATTAGGCTTTTGTAGTAGTGTTCGAATCCTTTCTTACGATATCAATGAGCATACATCAGTTTTTTCAACAATTTGGTAATATGCATCAGCTTTTTCACAGCCAGCAGACAACCTGCACAAGTTTTCGTAGCGAGTCAACAGCACAGTCTACGCTTTCCACATCTTGCCAAAGAGGCCGACTAACTGGCACTAGTTGATGGCAATTGGGCAAGTACGCCATAAAAGTTTTATCAGGCCATTCTCAATGGAGAGTTTCATGGCGTTGTTTCCAAGACTGCCACATCATGTAAAATGAAATGAAACATAGATGAAACATCCATCCTCAATGCATAGTTTCATTCTATTGTTTCATAGACATTTAATTTCATGACTCATATAGAGTTGGTAATCGTGCCAAGAGAGTTTCATCTAGATGAAACTCACTTCTTCTCTCTCTTCTTAAAAATGTTGCCATATCATCAAAAATACCTATGTAGCAGCCTATTAAATGCAGATAAAACTCCCACTGAGACTGGCCTCATGGAATGATGGAAAGATCCAAGCGCTTTGAAAGTACGCCATAAAAGTTTTGTCATGGAATGATGGAAAGGTCCAAGCGCTTTGAATACTAAATTCGCCATAGTGTAAGGTCACTGATCAGTGACTTGGACATGCATTGATGTTGGAAGTAGAAGAGTAGGCATCGCGATTGTCGGCACGATAATCCTCGGCACCACGGTTTCTTATTTAAATGTTCTGGCTGCATTGCTTAGCAAGTTAGCATACCTTTGAAACAAAAGGTAGAGCTAATATATGTTAGATCATATGAATGTTTGTAAATAAAGAGAGATAAATAATTGACATTTGGTTTGCTTTAGATTTTGTGTTGGTGAAAGACTTGATCGTTTACTGTTGATGCTTTTGCTTTCGAGTGATTTTGTTTGGTTATGAGTGATCATAACACTTCGACACTCTTACGACTACGGCAGACTTCGACCACAGCACTTCAGACACTATTGCGACCACGGCATGAATATGACTATGACTACGGTTGGCTTCAACCACAGCAACGTTCGACCACAGAATTTCGAAAACGACTACGACTACGGTTGGCTTTGACCAGGGTAGTTTTCTTCCACGCCTAGCTTTCGACCACAGCAGCTATCGACCACGTCCAGCTTTTGACCACAGCAGTTGTCGACCATGTCAACCTTACGACCACGTTCAGCTTACGATCACGGCATGCTTACGACCATGGCAGCTTTCGATCACGTCTGGCTTCGACCACAGTAGTACGATTCAACCTTTTGACCATGGCAGTACGACTGCGGTTTTACGATCACGGTAGGTAATTGTAGCTGCAGTACTCTTTCATGGTCGTAGCTAGAGTACTCGATAGTCGTAGACTTTACTGGTCATACTCGATAGTCGAAGGTTTTATTGGTCGATGTCGAAGGCTCTGCGTCCATGGTCATAGGGTTTGCAGACTGCCTTCATGGTCGTAGATTTTGCAGACTGCTTTCATGGTCATAGGTTTTGCAGACTGCGTCCATGGTCATAGGTTTTGCAGACTACTTTCATGGTCGTAGCTACAATACTCGATGGTCATATCTTTGGTAGTCTTGTCTATACTCGTAGACTTCACAGTCTATTGTTCTGCCTTCAGTAGTTGGAGGCTTAGCGATCGGTTGACGTAGGCTTCACGATTGGTACTCGTAGACTTTCATGGTCTATACGAGTGCTTCACTCTTGAGATCTTCAATTACGTCAAGTAATCATGTTGGACCAGTGGTTGAATGGTCGGTGTGTGGTGATTGATGATGGATGGTCGTTGCTTGAGGTACTCGTAGTCGGAGGACTCGGTACCCGATAGAAGTAGTTTCACGATCACGGTAAGTGGTCGGGTGTCAAAGGTTTGTCTATACTTGTAGGCTTCAAGTACATGTTGCGGCTAGTTTTCTAGTCGATACTCGATAATTGGTATGGTTTTTGGGTATTTGTGGGTGTTGGACCGAAATGGCGACAGAGGGGGGTGAATGTCGCCTTCAAAAATTCGTCCCCCAACACAAGTCTCTACTTAAAGATCACTTCTCCAATAGCTATGGAAGCTATGAAGGAGAAGATATGCACTTACTGGAAGACACAGCACAAGGATAAATCAGATCCAGAAAGAAGCAATCAAGAAAAATAAATTCAGAGCAGGTCTGACTGCAAGCGGTAGTACCGCTGAGACAAGCGGTAGTACCTCTGAGTGGTAGTACCGCTGACCCGAGCGGTAGTACCTCTGAGCGGTAGTACCGTTGAGTCGAGCGGTAGTACCTTTGAGTGGTAGTACCTTTCGAGGAGCGGTAGTACTGTATAAAGAAATCAGCAGCAAATAGAGGTTTTTGAAACTTCGGATTTTAGGCTAAATCAAGGATTTGCTTCCAATCTTTTTGGCCCAGAGCACTACCACTCCCAACTAAATACCAAGAGGTCTCTGGGAAACAAGGGAATCAAACTCAAGAGCAAGAATTTCAGATTATGACAAAAATCTGAAATCTTGCAAGAACAAGACCAAAACTCAAATTACTCCCCAACCATTGATCCTTTGGCCATGAAACTTTGAGGAAATCTAATAGATAGTGTCAGGATTCTGGATACCAAGTTTCAAGCCATCTCGCGAAGGGAATCAAGATTCGCATCAAACCCTAGAAAGGAAAATGAAGAACAGAGAAAGCTCAAGAACCCAAATCTGAAATTAATCAAGGTTTGCTCTTGGGAAACTCGATCAAATGATCTTGAGGCATCATCCCAACCTAGAGCAACCCATTTTGGGTCTTCCCAGCAAGAAAGAATTCAAAACTCAGAAACTCAAGAATCCAACACAGAGAGCATCGAAGAGAAAAGAGTGCACGGGAGAAAAACTTCAGATTTTCATTCTAAATCAAAAGGATTACAACTAAGTCCTGATACGCATGGACATTAGAACAAGAGGAATGATTACAAGACCCTCAATCCATCCTCTCCCTCTCAATCCTCAAGAACACCAAGAGCTCTACATGCTTCTTGGGAGGAACACACACAGAGAGGAGACACAAAGGAGACATGAGTACAGACACCTCTCTGCCTCTCCTACCAACCCTCAACAACTAAAGCCTAAAGCCAAAACAAACTCTCAAATCTTCTTTTGACTCTAGCAAACCCTAACTCTCTCCCAAAGCCATGAGAGGGCATGCAGCCACTCCCTCTATTTATAGCCCTTGGCTAATGGGTCTCCAACCCGTTACACCCGCTAAATCCAACGGAGCCCGCTCCCGCTTGTGCAGCCTCGCGAAATTACCGATTCGCCCTTCCTGCACCTTCCGGGAAGCTTCCGCGCTCCTTGTCGTCCACGACTCGCAACCACATCGAATCTCCGCCGTCTTTGACACATCCGACCGTTCTGACCTCGACACCGCCTGTGTCTAGTCCGGTCACCTCGTGTCTCACCACGACTCCGCCTCAACGTCCTGCAGTCACATAGACAAGAAACACATCAAATAGCACCGCTTGATACATGAAAGCGTAAATAGCATCATACTTACCCATGATGAAGTCCAAACCTATCGAATCACAGAATAGGCATCCTAATCCCAAACGACCAAGTTCGACCGAGCCCGATTACACCACGCAACGTCAAGGTCCGAACCACCCAAACCAAACTCGACTTTCCTAAATCGTTGTCAATTACTCATCATTCACATGGGATGACCTCCACATGGTCTCTCAGTGGGTTACGAGTACTCTGTGGTAGTGGTCAAATGGAGTGGTCTGAGGGTCTGTTCTAGCCAGCGATAGACTCTGTGCGGTCGTAAACGACCTGGGAGACGGTCGTAGGTGTTTGGTCCTTGTCTGCAGATAGACAAGGGTGTGTTTTGCTAATGTGTTGTACCGGGAGATGGTTTCCTTGGTCTTTGCATGTGCAGGTGGGCATGGAGGTGGCCATGGTTAGTGACGAGGAGGACCGGGACTAGGAGGGGGTAATCTGAGGTCCAGGCGGTCAAGATGTCACCGAGGTGGTTGAGTTCATGCTTGAGCACATGGAAGTTAAAAGAGGATGCTGCGTGGAGGCGTGGAGACAATCATGGTCGGTGATAAGGAGGATCAGGACTAGGAGGAGGTAATCTGAGGTCCAGGCGATCAGGATGTCACGCGAGGTGATCGGGCTCACACGAGAGCATGCAGTGACACAGTTTTGAAGTATTTGAGTTGAACACACTTTGTGGCTGGCCTATAAAGCAGGGAAGGCTTTAGGCTAGCGTACCAGGTTTTAGGGATTTTGTGGAGAAGGTTTTTAGGAGTGCCGTGAGGCGCTTTGTAGCCAAGAACTTGATGAAGAAATAATAGATCAGTTCCTTTCCAAAAAAGTGTTCTCGGTGACTTGTTTGCCTCTCCGCTTTACATGCTCTATTTTGTTGTCGGCATGTACTCGCACGGGCGGTGGTCGAACTCCTAAAGTCGTCTGGTAGAACAAAGTCACGACTACGTGCATCGTGGTCATGCAGAGCAATCAGAACAGGCAAGTGATTGATCTGAGATCAATCTGAGCTATCGAAACGATTGGATGGTCGATTCGTGGTCATGCAGAGTGATCGGAACGAGTCGGTGATCGATTCGAGCACTCGTTAGCAAGCGGTCGTAAGTGAGCGGCCAGAGCGAGTGATCAGAAGCGTGCGATCGTAACCGAGTGGTCAGAGGTATCATTCGGGAAGAGTGGTCGTAACGTCTGGTCATAACGAGCAATCAGGTGACAGAACATCTGGTCGTAACGAGCAGTCGAGCGACAGAGCATCTGATAGTAAAGAGCACATACGGCCAGAGCGACAGAGGTTTACGACCACTTATGAGCAGCAGCTGCGGTTGTTATCTTTGTCGGTAATTCCAATTGCATTGTTTTGTTCTCTGCATTTTGTTTTGGTTTTAGGTGATAAAAAGCGGAGACAATCATTCACTCCCCCTCTGATTGTGCCATACGATCCTACAATATAGTTTGGATGGATCTAATTAAAGGAAAAAACATAGGGTTCTTAATTCTTAATCCTATAGGAATTTACACTGTTTGCACATTGGATTATAGGAAACCCCAAAGGAAAAAAAAGGAATATTTCCCCTCTTTTTTTCTCTGCTCTGATTCCACTGGAGTATCAAGGGAAACAAGAGAGCAAAGGCAATACTACTCTCACAGAGCAATCTCACTTACGCTTTCTATTATAACCGTGTATGTTTATTTATGCTTCTCCTATAGCTCATCCAAAGCCTATTTCTTTTTTCCCTGTGTTTTCTAGTCTTATAATTATGCGTCTGCATTTTCACATTCGTATGTTTCCCATTTTCACGATACAAGCAAACTTCTTGTTCTTAGGAGTGAAATAGTAACTTGTTGCCAATCGGAAGCAATTGTTGAGTGAAATAGTGTTCGCAACCACCTCATCCTCGTCAGGTTGCTGCAATCTGTGATGATAGCAATACATCTATACATCAAGAGTACGAATGGATATTATACAAGTATCACCATCAATATTCTCTACATAAACTTCAACGGGAAGGGAAAAAACAGATTAATTAAGATACTGGTACTTGCTTCTTAAGCTTATTTTGTTGTGACTATAGGCCAAACAGTAAATAATAGGGCTATAGAAAAGCCACAGGGGATACCTGAAGATTGAGAAGCCATGGAGATAGGATGTATAAGATATGTGCATGAATGTGTGGTCTATTACTTGACCCTTTCAAAAAATGAAAATTCTCTTATGGCACCCTAAAGCACATATTTACAGCCATGATGAGATTGTTTACATAAATATCTCTATTAGGATCTACAATTGTAAAGGGTAATGTGTCCTTTCCCCAATCTACAACCCTTTTGGGCTAGCCACTTGGTTGCATTCTTAATGGACCTCTTGGTGCAGTGGTCACCTAGGCCAAGGTGGGATCACTCTCCCAACAGTAACCTCTCATGGTAAAAGACCTCGACTCTAGTGGGTTGAGACTATGCCATTTGTTCTTTGGTCCCCTTCGTCCCTTCGGCCCACTAGATTCTTGCCTCTTTGGTTTTCCACCTTTTGCCGCCGATGGTGTCACTACACTTTTTGGTCGTGTGACATGGATCGCCGTGTTGGTTATGCGTGTCGTGCACATCCCCTAAATTCTCACGTCATTATGCCAGCGTTAAATGGCCCTGTCGCAATCTTTACTTAAAGCTCTGTGGCCCTCTTTCTAGTCATTTGCCCTCTCGTTGCTTGGAGGGACGTCATGTTCTCTAGTTTGTCAGAAAAACTGGCCATGTAGATGGGTCCTCCTAGGTAAGCACTAAAGCCCTGTAAAATTTCAAAACCAACACGATGCTACTGGGTGGTCGAAGTAATTGTAGGAGAGTTCAAGCCTCTCAAGTTTTGTGCAGTTTAGGCGTGGGAGTGATTGGTTTGCGCTTGAATGCGAGCAATGGGAGAGGCTAAGGACCCTTAGAGAAGGATTCAAGTTCATCACACGATGCCAATCAACTATGGTGCTTAGGTTCACGAAACCTGTACAGATCCATTTACTTCTAGCAAAAAAAACTATTGCCCATTTGGACCTATGATTTGAAATAAGATCTCTTGCTTGTAGAGGTGAGAGTCGGGCTGTAGCTCAGTACGGCCCAAGTATGACATGAGTATGTCACATGGTGGGCTGGACTGGAATAACACGGATAGGGAACTGGACTGGGCCTGGCTTGGAAAACCGACCTGTCAAACGGTAACAGCCTGGCACGGCTTAGCGTGTTATGTTCGGGCTGCCCAGCATGGAGAGGGCACGGTGGTGACAGCCTCAGCCTCGCCAGCTCGCCTCCTAGGCATGGGGCTGCCTTACCATGGCTCACCGCCTCGGTTCCCGCGTGGGGCGGCCGCCTCACCTCCCGTGCGACTGTCTCGTCGCCTCCCGTGCGCTACCTTGCCATGGCTCGCCGCCTCGCCTCGCCGCCTTGGCTCTCGCATGGCGTGGCCACCCCGGTTCCTTGCCTCTCGCGTGGTGGTGGGTCGTCGTGCCTCGGGTGGAGAGAGAAGAGAGAGGGGAGGTCCTGCAGGAGCACGTGCACCTAATCCTTGATGACCATGGTGGGGAAGGCACTGTGGTGGCGAGGCTTGAGGCAGACCCCATGCTGGAGTTTCCATAGCTGACGACGAGCACACACTTGCGCCGAAAGGGCTCGCCGAACCTGGAGTCGCTGGCGGCGAGCCAGCGGCCGGCGACAGGCCGAAGTCGGTGTGCCTAGAACGCACTCAATCTTCCCTTTGGAATTTCGGTTTTGCCTCAACTGCAAAGTTGTAGATCTCGTCAAAACCTTTCAAACGAGTATATATAAGCCATACAAAATTTTGCTATTTTATCTTTTCAGACTACCTATTTATATTATACCGGTATATTGTCTTTATGATATCATAGACGGTTGTTGTTATGAACAGTCTGTGATGTCTCTATCACAGACGGTTTTAATCTGACCGTCTGTGATGTCCCGCCACGTCATCGATCCACAGCATATCTCCCAGGTTCCCGATCTCACCCGTCCATTCTCTCCACATCGAATGGCAGGCACCGTTCTCCTCCCCACCTCTCGCCCCTTATTAACCCTCTCTCCTACTCGAAGAACCAATACCACCAGTACTACTCCAACTTATTGGTGCGCGGCAAGGGTAGGAAGGGTTCGGCAAGAGCGACTGAAATTTCCCTTGAAGCAAGATGGAAAGGAAGAAGGCAATGACAAGATGGAAAGGAAGAAGGCCGGCATGGAAAGGAAGAAGGCGATGGCAATGGCAAGATGGAAAGGAAAAAAACCGGCATAGAAGCTAAAAATGGTGTTTGTTGCCCTTTTGTTTCTGCTACTTGAAAATTTTTTCGCACCACTTGTTTTAGATTGTAGTTTAATGTAGTGTAAGTATTTTTCTGAATTTGTAGCCGTGAAGTTTATCTTTGTAAAATTGTAAGTTTCATCTTATGTATGCAGTGCTGTGGGTAACCTACTCGATATGGGTAACCTACTCGATATCTTGTGATTGTCGTAACGGTGGATTCTAATCTTAATGGAAATAGAATGTACTGTTGTGTTTGTTGTTGTATTTGCTTATTTTCAGATGATATAGTTAACATTTCTTGAGGCTAGCCGAAAAATAGAAAAAATTTAGGTATAGAATGAACTATCACAAACAGTTTTGTGGTATAAACCGTCTATGAAGAATTATCACAGACGGCTCAAACCAGAAACCGTCTATGATGGAGAAGTATCACAGACGGTTCTATATACCAACCGTCTGTGATACTCACACATCACAGACGGTTGGTAGCTATAACCGTCTGTGATGTGTGAGTATCACAGACGTTTCCTAGCTAGAACTGTCTATGATAGTATTTTTCACAGACGATTCTAGTTATAAACCGTCTATGATGTGTTTATCATAAACGGCTCACAAACTGTTTGGGATAACTTCTGATTATTACTGACACATAAACTCAGACGGTTCAAAAAACTCTCTGTGATGACAATTTTGAACCGTCTGTGATAACCCTTTTTGTATTAGTACACACTATAGATATGTTTACCATCAAGGTAGAAAATAACACTTTTGGTCACTATTGGTTGTGGTATGGCATGTTTTGGTCACACCACAGTAAGTGGCACGGCAGTATTGTTTTTATCACGCCACGACCAATTAAAAGAGTCAGATTTACAAATAATTTATGAATCATTTACTAAAATATATTTGAAAGGGTTAAATAATAAAAAGAATCGTTCAACTAGTCCATAAAAAAAATACGATATTCCCTTGCCGTTCTTGACTCAAATAACCCGTCAATCTGTCCTTTTCAAGGCCAACCTGTTAATAGCCAGGTCTTGTTGGCATTGATGAGACAAGTCCATCTCCGAGCTACTAGCGACTCAAAACAACCTATCAGAAGTTATAGCAGAATGTGACACGAAGGAAGAAAACTGCGTCGATGCTTAGAAGAAACAATTGGATGTCTTTGTTTCAATTGTCGAAGGAAGAAAACTGCGCCGCTTCATGGGCACTCAAGGAAAAGGTGGCGGTTGCTGCGACGAGGAGGAGCAAGAAGTTGGCAGTGGGACGCATGGTGGATAGGCTAGCCAGGCTGCTTGCTTAATTGCAGACACAAGCGTTAATCCAGTGTGTGGTGTGTGCACCCTTAATTTAACTAGTATAGACTAGTAGTATCTCCAATGGTCTGAGTCAGCTAGTTATATGCATGTACATATCAGCATATATCCTATGTGGAGGAAAGAGAGTATGCAAAAAAAATCGAGCCAGCTCTTCCTTAGAGCAAGTTTAATAGTATAGATAGCTGCTACCTCACCATCTCATTGTGGACTTTGTGGAACACCAGGCATAAAATGGAGATGGAGAAAAGAGCTACTTCACCATCTCATTGTTGCATTATTCAGGCTTCTCTCCTTTGGCTCTGTATTTTTTATTTTTTATTTTTCTTAGTAATTACTATTTATTATACTAATAAACGTCAAACATTATAACTGTAGTCTAAAAAACACTCCTTTTGTGCAGCAATTAATGTAAACCGTTGTTGCGCCAGGAGGATCGGTTCCTGATGTAGCGGCAGGGGTGTTCTGCGCTCAATGTCGACGAGCAATGGAGGCTTCTGCTCGTGCAAGCAGCAATTTACGTAACTGGAGTCATTTTGATGCAGATGGAAAATGACGAAAGGAGCCTGTTTGTTTCTAATTTTATATTGTTAGTCATATAAGAAAAACTCTTGTTCAGATAACTGGAGCCCTCCTTGTTCCGGACAAGGAAGAAAATATATGTGATTTCCATCAATTCATTCAGTCATGTCCACTAGTGTGGAAAAATGATCCGAACATTAAGCAAAAGTATATAACATTCGAGCTTAACTAACAGCACTGTGAATATATAAATTAGACATTCCTTCAAAAAAATATATAAATTAGGTACAGGTTCACTCGAAGAGTTCTTCATGCGTATATATGCAGCAGCAGCAAGCGTAAGAGCAAGTACAATAATGGTCTTATAACCAAGCTAGTCAACATTTTTGCTGATGTGGAGGAGAGAAGAGAGATGAGAGCTTGGCTCTCATGCAAGCAACAAACTGGGCACGGGAGCCTATGCAGTGGTGGGCTCAGATAATAAATGTATGTGAGGAGAAATAGGAAAGAGAATGTGAGACATGGTACCACATAATAATAAAAAACTGTTTGTAGACAAATAGAAGACAAATTATTGTATAACTTAGGGCATCTCCAATGGGTCTATAGCAGCTATCTACAAGAGAGTCCATGTCATCAACTGTCCTACGTGGAAGATATTAAATGAAGAAAGAGAACGCAGCTCTCTACAGCTCTAGAGATAGTCTATAGCGCCAAACGAGATAGCCTCCATAAATTCTGTGTGTGCATGTAAGCATCAAATAGCTATCCTTATAGATAGTTCTTTAGAATGCTAGCTTTAATGTGTACTATATAGATGATGTGGAAGTCTTATAGTTAGTTGCTAGCTATAATCATTGGAGATGCCTACAATAATGCAGTCGACGGTCGGGGTCGTTGGTCGATTTAACTGGCTAGCCATGGACATTGATACGACGGCGGCGTCAGCTCAACTCACCGAAGCTCACGGTGTGGTGGGTAGAACGTCGAGGAAAATATTGCAGTGCCGTCGCCGACGGGCCATTCGATCCATGGCGTAAGCTATAGTTAATTACTTCAACTAATCGCATTGACAAAACGAAGACTAACGAAACCCATGAAATCCCCCGCGCTGCCAAAATTAAGTTCTTGCTTCCCAGAATCGTAGCTCCGTCGCGCTTCCGTCCTCCACAGGCTCTTTAGTACGCACCAGCAGTTGTATAGAACTGATCATGCTGACACCAAAAATGCAAACACATATAAATGCACATCCATGCACTACTACAGAAATCCACATTACAGACGGTTCAGAAACGTCATCACAGACGGTTTTCTGAACCAGTAACGGCACAAAAAAGGCTCAAGTCCAAGCTCATCAGGTGGAGGTCAAGAGAACTGGTAGCCCTGGGAAACCAAAATTCAAGAATCAACCCTCAAGTCAAGCTCCAATCGAAGAAAAAGAAGAAGAAAAAGGAGGATATCATCTGCTTTGTTTGCGGGGAGGCTGACCATAAGGCCAATCATTGCCGCAATCAAAAGGGCAGAGGCCCATCTCCTGGTCAACACAAGAGCCGCAAGGCTGAAGTTAATGTCGCACTGGCTAGCTCCAGTTTAGAAGAGTACGTACTTCAGACCTTTACGGCAAGTCCATCTATTGATTGGTGGATTGACACAGGTGCTACTAGATATATATATGTTGATCAATTTTGTTTCTCTTCATTTCAGAATGAAAATTGTGGATCCGTCCATTCTTTCTCCTAGCATATCTTGCGCAATTGAAGGAGTACTGTTACGAACAATACACGGGCCAGATTTGGAAAGCCAAGACAGAAAACAAATGTAAATTATTCGCGTGGACACTGGAACAAGACTAGACGTGTGGTCGTGGGTGCTTTTGGGAGGACATGGCGACATCATGCAAAGAGTCGAGCTAGCCTTCGGACTTCCGATGCATTGTAGATTGGTGGCAGCTTATAAGTTGCAACGTAAATCCTTGTAGATTTTTAAAAAAAGTCTCTTCGCTTTTTCTTGGTTTTATAATCTTCTTAAATCCTTGTGCCCACTCAAAATACATCTTATAAGTTGCAACGAAAGGAGTATATAGTAGCACAGTTTGTATTACACTGGATGCCTCAAAAAATTTGATACTAGTATTTTTGAGAAACCATAATATTCCGTATAAGATCGCACAAATAGTACGTACGCAAACGTGCCTTGAGGATATAAAAGTGGTCAGAGATTCAGTACATGATAAATGAAATTGGAAATCAGAGAAGAGAAAACCAGAGCCTGTTTGGCAATGGCTGTGACTTTAGCTTTTGGCTAAAATTTTTGAATTTTAGTTGTTTACGGTACAGATTACGGAGAGAGAGATACTCACTTGCGATTTTGGCTGGTACAGATGTTGGGCTTTTAATGTGTATATCGTTTAACTTGTAGATCCCGTCTTAAGAAAATACTCTGTTTGAAAGTTAGGTACTATAGCAAAAATCAAAAACCGCCAACTTCGGAGGAAAAGCACTGGCCCAAGCAGATATTGTAGTGCGTGTGTTCAATATAAAGCTGATGAAGCTCCTGAAGGATATAAAAGAGAAACTACACTTTGGAAAGATGATAGCAAGTAAGTCTAAACAACGATCAATACTCATTTCAATACTTTTTTTGTACTGCGCGCCACAGTTACATACCAACACATGACGAATTAACTCGCAGTTATCTATATAATAGAATTCCAAAAGAAGGGATTCCCACGTGCCCACATAGTACTTTTCCTAGACGAAAAGGACAAGTGCCCTAAACCTAAACAAATTGATAAAATTTCATGACAACGAAGAGGACCTAGAGGCATACAAAGCCGTGGAAAATTTCATGACGCATGGACCATGTGGAGAGGCAAATCCAAAATCAGCATACATGGTAGACCGTAAATGCCAAAAGAAATTCCCAAAGAGATTCTATGATGAGACAACCATTGATAAAGACGGCTTCCCAATATACTTGAGGCAGGATAACGGAAGACATATAGAAAAGGGCGGAGTAAAGATGGACAACAGATACGTCGTACCATACAACAAAGATCTTCTAGTAAAATACCAAGCTCACATAAATGTAGAGTGGTGCAATTGTTCTAAATCCATGAAATATTGATTCAAGTACATGCATAAAGGAGATGATTAGGTTACAGCTACTCTTGAAGAGGGAGCAGAAGGTGATACATCGAATGGACAGAAGAAAACAAAAGATAAAGATGAAATTAAAAGGTACCTAGAGTGTAGGTACATATTGTCAAGCCAAGCATGCTGGCGAATATTCCAATTTGACATGCACTACCGAGAACCATCTGTTGAGAAGCTAAGGGCCTGTTTGGAAGAGCTTCACCAGCTTCAGATCCACGAAAAACAACTTCACTCTACAAAATTTTACCCAAACGCTCCAGCTCCACGAAATCTGGATCCACCAAAATCCTAGATCTGAGGGCCAGATCCATGGATTTCATGGAGCTCCTCAAGGGGTGCTCCACCGTGGAGTTGGGTGGTAATTGTTGAAAATATAAGCACATGTAGGTTCAATTTATTCCATAAATTAATCATGACATCATGCACGCACAATAACAGAACCATCACAGGCAGAAAAGATCTAGACATGTAAACCAGGAAACTGTACATGAACAGATCTAATACGGAGAACATTACTGTTACGTACCGATGGTTCTGTTCTGATCGGTTTGCCGATGTAGACGCCGCAGGCACGGTGAGGATGACACGAAGTCGATGACGATTCGCCGAAGCCGAACGACGAGGAAGACGAGCCAGAGCTACAGCGAGCAGTCGCGCAGAGCGCTTCCCAAAAACCTTATTCGCCCTCTCCCGGTGCAGGACTTCGAAGGCGACGGTTCCGGAGACCTGCTCTCCCGAACGACAGTGCACGCCGGCGGACGGGACGGAGTAGACTACGTGGGACGGCGCAGCACAATGGATGGAGGAGGCAAAACCCTAGATTGATTTTCGCATGTTCTGTATGAAGGCGGCGGCTCCGTATTTATAGAAGACCAGGACGCGTGATCAAGACGCCTGCACGTTCTCCATAACTCATAACCGAACCGGATTAGCAACCGTAACCGATCCGGATTCACCGCCACTCAAAACAGCAAAATAAAACTGCAAAAGGAAGCCGCGTCTGCGCAAGCACCTGGAGCGGATTTTGGCGGACCATTCACGCAGGTGCCGTGCGCCCGCGCCGCCCGCCCTGCCCAGCCCAGCCCGGCCCGGCCCGGCGAGGCGAGGCGAGCGAGCGCGCGCGTGTTATCCTCTAGTTCTCTCCCACACATGCCTCAAGTGGCTAGGAGTGCACCATCCCTTTTAAGGTGGTCTTCCTCTCCTAGAACTAGCAATATGGTACTAAAGGTCACATGCATGCCTCCTTTGCATGAGTGGGCCTTTGAGATTTAATAGGAATTATTCTTATTATATGGGCTTGGCCCACATATAATCCAACAATCCCCCACCAGATCTCAAAGTCCCACAGAGATTTGCCTGAATTCCAATGTACTGTTTATATATCAGTATTTCGATGGAGACCGATTAAGGTTGAACATCCACCTAGAACTCCAAGCTACACTTACTCACAACTTGAACAATGGACTATGCCTTGAATTGCAAGTTTGGTGCAAGCAAGCTTCACTTAAAGACTTAACTGATACTAGGCCGCCAGTAGGCTACCCCTCGGTTGGAGCGTATAAGTCATACTCCTTGGTCTCTTCATGAGCTTAGTAGGAGATTACCCAAGATCTCCATAGACTGCGACTAACAGTCGGGCTCATATAGGTGTGTTCTTTCAAGAACGCTCTGCAGGATAGCGTCTTCGCTTCTAAAAACCAATGGAACACATTAAGACCTTAGTCAACCTGCCTTGCAGTTTCTGAGAGTATTGCATCTTCACATAGAGAGGGTTGAAATTACTCTCCTCCAGTTAACTAATGGCTTGTTTTTCCCAGATCCTAATTCACGGGATCTCCGATCACATAGGTTGGGTTACTACCATAGATAACTCACATGGGTCTCATACCCATCTCCTTCGATGCACTATCTATCACATTCCGTGATAGTCCCTTTGTAAAGGGATCTGCCAGGTTTTTATCTGTTTGGATGTAATCCAAGGTTATAACTCCGGAGTTTCTCAATTTCCTGACAGACTTCAATCGTCTCTTAACATGCCTAGACGATTTCATATTATCCTTAGAACTGTTCACTTTAGCGATAACGGTTTGATTATCACAGTTCATAAGGATAGCTGGCACTGGCTTTTCCACCGTAGGTAGATCCATCAATAGATCTCGTAGCCATTCTGCCTCAACAATAGCAGTGTCTAGTGCCGCAAGCTCTGCTTCCATGGTTGACCTCGTCAAAATGGTCTGTTTGCAAGACCTCCATGAAACAGCACCACCATCAATAGTGAAAACATATCCACTAGTGGCTTTGATCTCATCAGCATCAGAGATCCAGTTGGAATCACTGTAACCCTCCAGCACCGACGGGTACCCAGTATAGTGAAGTCCAAAGTTCGAGGTACCTTTCAGATAGCGCAACACTCGCTCAAGCGCCTTCCAGTGATCATCTCCTGGGTTAGATGTAAACCGACTCAATTTGCTCACAGCAAAGGAGATGTCTGGCCTTGTTGCACTAGCTAGGTACATTAGTGAGCCAATTATCTGGGAGTATTCCAGCTGATTCCTAGCAATTTTCTTATTCTTACGAAGTAACACGCTAGGATCATAAGGTGTTGGAGAAGGCTTGCTGTCAGAAAAGCCAAAACGGCTCAAGACCTTTTCCACATAATGAGATTGCAAAAGTGTAATCCCATCCTCACCTCTAACCAATTTAATGTTTAGAATAACATCAGCCACTCCCAGATCTTTCATATCAAAGTTTTGAGACAAGTATGATTTGACCTCATTTATCACACTAATGTTTGTCCCAAAAATCAAGATGTCATCCACATACAAACATAGAATAACTCCCTCACCCCCACCATAACGATAGTATACACATTTATCTGCCTCATTGACAGCAAAGCCTGCAGATGTTAGTGTTCTATCGAACTTCTCATGCCACTGCTTAGGGGCTTGTTTCAGACCATACAAAGATTTCAACAGTTTTAACACCTTGCCTTTTTGACCTTCTACTACAAATCCATCAGGCTGTTCCATGTAAATTTCCTCATCCAGCTCTCCGTTAAGAAAAGCTGTCTTAACGTCCATTTGATGAACGAGAAGACCATGTGAGGCAGCCAAAGCAAGTAGTACTCGAATTGTGGTCAGTCTACCAACAGGTGAGTAAGTGTCAAAGAAATCTTCGCCTTCTTTCTGAGTATAGCCCTTGGCAACAAGCCGAGCCTTATATTTTTCAATAGTACCATCAGGCCTAAGCTTCTTTTTGAACACCCACTTGCACCCTACAGGTTTGCACCCATAAGGTTTATCTGTCAGCTCCCAGGTTCCATTAGCGATAATGGAATCCATTTCACTACGGACAGCCTCCTTCCAGTAGTCTGCATCAGGGGATGCATACGCTTCTGAAATAGACTTGGGAGTGTCGTCCACAAGGTACACAGTGAAATCATCACCAAAGGATTTGAATATCCTTTGTCTCTTGCTCCTTCTAGGAGCTCCACTGTCATCCTCCTCATTGACAAGTTCATGTGTATGTTCAAAAGGTTCAGGTGATGTGATTGAACTGGGAATTATTTCAGAAGGTTGACTAGTAGTGTTATGTGTATCCTTCATAGGAAAAATATTCTCAAAGAATGTTGCATCTCGAGACTCCATAATTGTACCAACATGCATGTCAGGTACCTCAGTTTTAACTATCAAAAATCTATAGGCAATGCTATGATTAGCATATCCCAGAAAAACGCAGTCCACAGTTTTAGGTCCAAGCTTGCGTTTCTTAGTTATTGGCACATTAACTTTCGCCAAGCACCCCCATGTACGCAAGTAAGAAAGTGATGGTTTTCTCCCAATCCATACCTTGTATGGTGTTTTGTCCTTATTTCTGTTAGGAACTCTATTTAATACGTGATTAGACGTTAGCAAAGCCTCCCCCCACCATGCCTTAGGTAATCCCGCAGTATCTAACATGGCATTCACCAAGTCAGTCAACGTGCGGTTTTTCCTTTCGGCAATCCCATTTGACTCGGGGGAATAAGGAGGCGTCCTCTCATGTATAATGCCATGTTCCTCACAAAATAAGTCAAATTCGTTTGAGAAATACTCTCCACCACGATCTGACCTAAGTCTTTTTATCTTTCTATTTAACTGGTTTTCAACTTCTGCCTTATAGATTTTAAAATAGTCTAAAGCCTCATCTTTCGTTTTCAATAAATACACATAACAGAACCTAGTTGCATCATCAATCAATGTCATGAAATATCGTTTTCCACCCTTCGTCAACACGCCATTCATCTCAGAAAGATCTGAATGCAGGAGTTCTAGTGGTGCCAAGTTTCTCTCCTCGGCAGCCTTGTGAGGCTTACGAGGTTGCTTTGATTGCACACAGCTATGGCATTTAGAACCTTTGGTGATGGAAACGTTTGGAATTAAATTCATACTGGAAAGCCGAGACATCAAACCAAAATTAATATGACATAGACGTGAGTGCCAAACATTAGCCTCATCATCCACACTGCCACAAATATGGTTTACAGTCTTATTGCAGAAATCTGATAGGGAAAAGCGGAACAAGCCTCCGCACTCATAGCCTTTACCAATAAAATGTCCACGTTTAGACACGACTACTTTATTGGACTCAAATACCAACTTAAGCCCGTCTCTACATAAACGGGAGCCACTAACGAGATTCTTGTCTATAGAAGGGACATGCTGCACGTTCTTCAGCTGCACGATCTTTCCCGAAGTAAACTTCAGATCTACCGTGCCAACACCATGAACAGTAGCATGTGACCCATTCCCCATTAGGACGGAGGAATCTCGGGCGACCTGATAAGAAGAAAACAACGAAATATCAGCACACACATGTACATTAGCTCCTGTATCAATCCACCAATTGGTAGATTGACTAACTGAAAGAACAGTAGGTAAATTACCATACCCAGTCCCATCTCCAGTCTTGCCAATGGTCACGTTGACAGACTTAGAAGTCTGTCCTGCAGGTGCCTTCTTTCCTTTGCGTTGTGGGCACTTCTTGGCCATGTGACCAGGCTCACCGCACACAAAGCAAGTTCTATCATCCTGATTGTTGTTGTTCTTCTTCTTCTTGAAGTTGGTTGTCTGTTGGGCTTTAACAAATTTCCCTTTGTTCTTGCTTGAGGGTTTCTGTACCACATTGGCACTAGACTGCCCTCCATCACCCTTAGACACAGCGTCCTTTTCCCGAGCTTTCTCCTCAATTTCAAGAGACCCAATCAGATTCTCAACAGAGTATTCTTGTCTCTTGTGTTTGAGTGCTGTTCCGAAATTCCTCCATGAAGAAGGTAATTTCGCAATAATACATCCAGCCACAAACTTGTCGGGTAAGGCACACTTCAGGAGTTCGAGTTCCTTGGCAATGGCCTGTATCTCATGAGCCTGATCTACTACAGAACGGTTATCAACCATCTTGTAGTCATGAAATTGCTCCATGACATACATGTCATTGCTGGCATCAGTAGCACCGTATTTGGAATTCAGTGCATCCCATAACTCCTTCGCGTCTGTCATGTGCATATACACCTCGCACAGACGGTCAGCAAGAACACTAAGAATGCATCCAACAAAGAGAGTAGTGGCAGTCTCGAATTCTTTCTGCTTTTTAGCATCAAGAACACCTTCAGGCTTGCCATTACTAACCCAGAATACATTCATAGCAGTAAGCCACAGAGTGACCCTGATCTGCCATCTCTTAAAGTGCACACCGGAGAACTTATCCGGCCTCAGTGCATCGGCAAATCCAGCCATAGTAAAACCACAGTGCCTACAATAAGGTTTTTGGATTGTTGAAAATATAAGCACATGTAGGTTCAATTTATTCCATAAATTAATCATGACATCATGCACGCACAATAACAGAACCATCACAGGCAGAAAAGATCTAGACATGTAAACCAGGAAACTGTACATGAACAGATCTAATACGGAGAACATTACTGTTACGTACCGATGGTTCTGTTCTGATCGGTTTGCCGATGTAGACGCCGCAGGCACGGTGAGGATGACACGAAGTCGATGACGATTCGCCGAAGCCGAACGACGAGGAAGACGAGCCAGAGCTACAGCGAGCAGTCGCGCAGAGCGCTTCCCAAAAACCTTATTCGCCCTCTCCCGGTGCAGGACTTCGAAGGCGACGGTTCCGGAGACCTGCTCTCCCGAACGACAGTGCACGCCGGCGGACGGGACGGAGTAGACTACGTGGGACGGCGCAGCACAATGGATGGAGGAGGCAAAACCCTAGATTGATTTTCGCATGTTCTGTATGAAGGCGGCGGCTCCGTATTTATAGAAGACCAGGACGCGTGATCAAGACGCCTGCACGTTCTCCATAACTCATAACCGAACCGGATTAGCAACCGTAACCGATCCGGATTCACCGCCACTCAAAACAGCAAAATAAAACTGCAAAAGGAAGCCGCGTCTGCGCAAGCACCTGGAGCGGATTTTGGCGGACCATTCACGCAGGTGCCGTGCGCCCGCGCCGCCCGCCCTGCCCAGCCCAGCCCGGCCCGGCCCGGCGAGGCGAGGCGAGCGAGCGCGCGCGTGTTATCCTCTAGTTCTCTCCCACACATGCCTCAAGTGGCTAGGAGTGCACCATCCCTTTTAAGGTGGTCTTCCTCTCCTAGAACTAGCAATATGGTACTAAAGGTCACATGCATGCCTCCTTTGCATGAGTGGGCCTTTGAGATTTAATAGGAATTATTCTTATTATATGGGCTTGGCCCACATATAATCCAACAGTAATTACCCACCAATGCCACTGGTCACACACCCCATCCCACCAAAAGTGGTCATTCCCACCAAAACCTCAATTTCGTGGATCTGAAGCTGCTGTACAAGCCAAACACTCCATGGTGGGATCTCAGATCCACGGTGGAGCTGCTCCATGGTGGAGCTGCTCTATGGTGGAGCTGCTGCTCCAGATCCACGTTTTCAGTGATGGAGCTCTCCCAAACAGACCCTAAGATTCCACCTCGAAAACGAGCATCCAGTGATTTTCCATGACTCAGAAGGTATAGAACATGTTGTTAGCAAAGAGGGAATTAATAGGCGACACTATGTTTACAGAGTAGATGAAGGCAAACAAAGAACAAGAAGAAGCCGGACAACTAACATATGTAGAATTCCCAAGAAAGATGGCTTAACGAGAAGGAAGTGGAAAAAGAGGAAACAGGGAAACACAATTGGCCACATCTACTACGCAAATCCAGCAAGCGGTGAAAGATACTATCTAAGAATGCTACTTAACACCGTGAAAGGATGCACGTCATTCGAAGATGTTCGAACCGTGGATGGAGTCATCCACCCAACATACAAATCAGCTTGCCGTGCACTTGGATTTCTAGATGATGACAACGAGTGGATTGAGTGCATCAACGAAGCATCCAACCATCGTATGCCATTGTGAAGTCACAAATCCTAAAATCCTATGGGAATCCACCTAGGAATCACTCTCGAGGATATCGAGCATAGACAAAGAAGGATCATGAATTATCCAACTGTCCAGCTGACATCTTCACAACAAAGCACACACGCATTGATGGAAATAGAAAAAAATAAAGAGACAAGTTTGAAAGTCACTTAGGGACTACCCAGAAATAGAATACCCAAAAAAACAAACGAGCTACAAGAACTTGGGAATAGAGTAATTAATGAAGAGATACCCACTCTCTTATAAATAGGTGTGTTTTGGTGAGCACACTACTACAGAAATCCACATTACAGACGGTTCAGAAACGTCATCACAGACGATTTTCTGAACCATCTGAATTTATGGGTCAGTGACAATCGAAGTTATCAAGACGGTTTTCGAACCATCTATGATTATGAGATATCACAGACGGTTTTTCATTAAAAACCGTCTGTGATTATGAGATATCATAGACGGTTTTTAAATAAAAACCGTCTGTGATATCCAATAATCACAAACGGTTTGTATTTAAAAACCGTCTGTGATATCTGATAATCACAGACGGTTTTTAATGAAAAACCGTCTGTGATATTCGTTCCTCCTAAATCAAAATCTATTTCTGTTTATTGGCTAGCCTCAGGAAATGCTAGCCATGCCCTCTGAAACAAGCAGATAATCACAGACAAAAAACATACAATTCACACATCTCATTTCCTTTCAGATACATTTCACAGACATAAAACATCCAATTGACATCGCACTTCATTTCACAAACATAAAGCATGCATCCATTTCGCAAATCAATTAATTGAATTGAAATGAAATATCCATTAACAAATGCACAGTTACAAAAGATCTACACTGCATTGGCACTTATTGATAAGACCAATAAGAAATCATGGTACGCAGTGGAACCGTCCTCCTGACTTTATGACTTGAGTCAGCAAAAAGTACGCCAACTCTCCTCGAATCCCTCCAAGATCAGACTGTTTTAATGCAGTTGACGGGATGTACGCAGCCTGTCGATAGGAATATCAATGTGCGTATATATGTAACGTGATAAGTATAAAGTAATTATGGGAAGAGTGACAAACCTTGCGATTGGTGAGCCTCGAGGAATCGAGGAGTAGTTCCATATGTTGGTAAACGTAGTATCCACATGTGTTGCCCGGCTGCTGCTGATGGCACTGCAAAAAATGGAATGTGTTAGTTCAAGAGGCATTAGTACCAACTGTTGCATAGGATTAATTAATGTGAAATAGCGAATACCTTAAAATCTCGAACATGTGTCAGCAGGCCTTTGGCCCCGCGCTTCGAGTCACCTCCCATTTCAATGTACATTGCGAACGCCCTACGTAATTCGAAAAAGTTAACCTTAGTCATTCGGAAGGAAAGAAAGAGTACAATGTAGATATGTATGGGGAATATGTGCTTTCCTATCGATTACTTGGCTGACAACTGTGAAGTCCATTTTATTCTTACTTAGGGAATCAAGGTAATATACCTTGTTCCATTTTGGTATAATTACTATTAAAATCCAATGAAAGTTCTGATGGAAGGGCATAAGTACATATTCCTTATTGCGGCAACCCAGCAGTCCTGCTGCAATGTACCTCTCGACGAGGGGTGTATCCTGATCGATGGTATTCTTGGCGACCAAGTGTGGGTCTAAGAAACCAGCTGATGAGTTGGATAATCTAGCTCTAGTCAGCATGTGTCTATATATATACACACGAAAGCAACAAATTAGATATGGCATTTATCGGTATGACATTAACGGAGACTGTGATTGTACACACTTACAGCGTCCAGCATCGAATGATTGAGACGTCAAGAGCATTGAGCGTGAACAGATCGAATAAATCCTCAAAGGCGACCACGAACATACACTCTTGAAGAGTGTGGTGTAAATCTTCCGACGTGAATTTGATAGTGATACTTGAAGTCCGTTCTCCTTCTAGCTTATTAGACTGCTGCATATACCACGTGTGCAATTGCATGCAACTATATGGTAGCTTTTGGAGGTCTTTTTGCTCGAGCAACGGCTCGCCAAGCACGAATTTGCGGGCCAAAGGATGGTACGGCATATCATCATTGGTCTTCTTTGCTTTGCCCTTGTTGGCCTTGCTGCCTTAGCTATAGGTCGACTTCACGGCAGCCGACTTTGAAGGTAGCAGCGGTGCAAGTTGCTCTGGCGAGAATAGGACCCGTGGAGATAGCATCGGTGCAGTATCCGGTGGTGGAACCGACTGGTCTTGTAATGGAGATAGCACCAGTGCATGTTGCTCTGGCGAGAGTACGACCCGTGGAGATAGCACCGGTGCAGTATTCGGTGGTGGAACCGACTGGTCTTGTAATGGAGATGGCACCAGTGCACGTTGTTCTGGTCCTGCCACCGGTGAAGAAGCCTCCAGGGAGATGTCGCTTTTGGGCCACTGGATGAATGTTCCAATGGCCTGTCCTAGAGTCACGATCTCGTCGTTGGGGGGCTTCGGTAGCGGGACCACCTCAAAATTGACATGCACACCATCCACATTAACTTTTGCGAAGCCTGATGCTAAAGCTTGACCGTGCACTATGGCCCCGATACCAGACGAATATGCCTGGCCCCAAGCAGCGTACAAGGGAATAGAGCCATATCTCACTTGGAGCCTGCACTTCGTAGGCTCCTACATAACGATACAAAATTAGCTACTCGAACAGGCCTATCAATGGAGCAAGCATTCGAGAGGTAATAATTATTACCAGGATGTCGTCCACAGGAAATTTGGCCGGGGTTTGCGTCGGATTGGACGCGCAGCTACTCGGACGGTTGTGCGGGCTAGCTAGCACAGGAGCGGCGGTAGCGGCCTGCTGACTTTCTGTTTGTTTCCGCACCTCATCTCTGATTACACCAGCCAGCTCACCCATTAGCTCCTCTCTAAGAGATTCCTTGATCTCTTCTCGTAGCTGTGCGTCACGCTCGGCTTTGTTTCTCTTCCTACGCCGATACATTCCGGAGTCATCTTGGAAACCATGTTTCCAAGGAACGTAAAGCCCAAGGCCTCTCGTACGACCCGGGTGCTCCTTGTTTCCCAGGGCCACGGAGAGCATATCATTCTCCCTTGTTCCCTGGAATGATCCCAGGGTAGATTCAAAACTCAGCTCTTCCTGCAAGAGCACGAAATGTCGTTTCAATTCGTACAAAGTTGTGGAGTAATTACAAGCTACGTAGTTCTATCGATATCTTACCAAGCGCTGGGACACTTGCTGGTCTGCAGGGTTTCGAAAGGAGACGTCCCCCAATGTCGTTGTAGATGACCTTGCTCTAATCCAATTTCGAGCGCTGTCATCCAGGATATTGGAAAACGACAGGGCGATGTCCTGTGCAGCTGCCAGGTCATCCTCCTTCCTCCACTGCGGGATTTTACCCGCATACCCAGCTATGCCAAGTCTGTGGGGGTGTGTGTTTTTTGCCTAGAGGGCCTTGTGCGCCGTACTTGTACTTTTGAAATCTTCGGACGTCTTCGTCGCTTTGAACTCTTCCCATTGTGGTTCCAGGAATGGGTATTTATGAAAAGGCGTTTCGTCCGTCTCCACGTATTTCCTGACAAGCGTGGTCTTGAAGTTCTTCCATGCTTTGCACGCCGCTAGGTAGGTTTGTCGTTGCACAGCGTATAGGTGTTCTTCTGGGAACTCGAACGATGCCAAAATTTCGGTCCACAGCTCACGTTTCCGAGTGTCAGGCACGTTCTTCCACGAATTGTATGTGATCTCAATTCGTTCTCGTGCAACTATTCCGACCATGCTTCGGAATGCGTTTACCGCTTTTTGAGGATGGATAGGGACCCCAGATGCGTTTACCGCTATGATGGTCTGTCGGCCCTCAGGCTTCTTCGATAGCTCTCTTCCTTGCCGTCTTGATGTTCGAGCGGACGCCTCCAGCGATAATGTTGAAGAATGCGCGGGTGACATGTTGCTCATTTTGTGGGTCTATTAGGATAAGATGAGAAAGTGCCATACCATAAGATAAGAAAATGCAATATCTATATATTTCGCTCAATATAGGCGATTACAATACATATATATGTGTATATACATACATATACATATTTATACCTACATATATACATATCATAAACCTTGTGTCCCCTTAAATGCCTTGGAGCTGAACCGTTCTCCTTCTCTCCATCAAATTGTTTCTTCATCTTGCGGTATGGGTGAGCCCTCCGAAGGAACCGGCGGTGACGCATGTAGACGGTTTTGCGTGAGTGTCTCAGCCACACACTCTCGGTACCATCTAAACAGTGAGTACAAGCTTTGGCACCTTTTGTACTATGGCCCGATAGGTTACCAAGGGCAGGATAATCATTTATGGTGCAGAACAATAAGGAGCGCAGAGTGAAGTTCTCTCGTTTGTATGCATCCCATACTTGTACCCCTTCGTTCCACAGTACTTTTAGATCTTCCACCAATGGTGCTAGGAACACATCGATATCATTCCCAGGTTGTTTTGGCCCTTGGATAAGTATCGACAGCAAAATGTACTTTCGCTTCATACACAACCAAGGAGGAAGGTTATAGATGCAGAGAGTCACGGGCCATGTGCTATGTCGGCTGCTCATGCTACTGAAAGGATTCATTCCATCTGTACTCAGTCCAAACCTTATATTCCTTGGTTCTGCACCGAACTCTGCAAAACTCCTATTGATGTTTCTCCACTGCGCGGAATCAGCAAGGTGTCTTAACATTCCATCCTTCTTGCGCTCCTCCGAGTGCCAACACAGCAGTTTTGCCTCCTTTGGATTTGCAAAAAACCTTTTCAAATGGGGAATTATAGGAAAATACCATGCCACCTTAGCAGGAGGTCCTTTCTTCGCCTCTGTTCCCTCGCCATCATCTGATTGATTGTTACGTTTGTATCGGGATGCGTTGCACACCGGACATACATGCATGTTTGCATACTCTTTACGATAGAGGATACAGTCGTTCGGGCATGCATATATTCTTTCTACTTCCATTCCCAACGAACAAAGAATCTTCTTGGCTTTATACGTGGTTTTAGGCAACTAATTTCCCTCTGGAAGCATGTCCGCTAAAAGACCTAGCAGCGCCGTGAAACTCTTGTCGGACCAACCGTTGCTTGCCTTCAATTTCAACAGTTCAAGCACGGCCGACAACCTCGTGTACTTGCAGCCCGTGTACAAAGGTTTCTCCGAGTCCTCCATCAAGCCGCGGAATTTAACATACTCTCTCTCATCATAGTTCTCTTCTACATCGCGAAGCATCTGATCCAGATTATCATCGTGCAACCTATCCGAATCCGAACCACAATCGACATCAGCTGGCGGCATGTCATTCACTTCACCGGCGATGTCATCCGGCGGCATATCATTCACTTCACCGACGATGTCATCCGGCGGCATATGATCATTCACTTCGCCATGACTGGTCCAACACGTATAATCCTTTTTGAAACCCCTCCGAATCAAGTGCGCTTCAATTTGCCCTCGGTTCTTAAACATCTTCAAATTCTCGCAATCAGTGCATGGACAACACATATATTCCACCCCCTTATTCAACATATCCTCCTCGGCGGCTCTTATAAAAGCAGACACGCCATTAATGTACTCTTCACTCACACGGCTCGCGGCATAAATCTAGCTTCGGTCCTACGTTACGTACATATATAACAACTTAGTATTAAAATCTAGATTAACTAATTATAATTACTACATATATACCGACCACATTTATTATATTGAGACTTAATTTGCTAGCTCAATTCATATTATAAACACAATAGCTATTATATAACCAACAATTTTGCAAATTAACCATCTCGAAGCACCGTTTGACCAAGCAAAATGCCGTTCAGCCGAACGAACGCCGTTTGGCCGAGCAAAACATCGTTCGGCTGTGCGAATGGGCGTTCAGCCGTGCCGTTGCCACCGGCCGCCAGCTGTCGCCGCTCGCCGGCCGCAGCACCGCTACCACCGCATACCGCGCACCGCCACCATGGCCCCGTGTGCGCGTGCGACCCTTACTAGCGCCGCCTGCCGCTACGCCACACGCCATTGCCGTGCCATGTGCCATGGCCGTCGCCGCCGCCATGGCCGCATGCGCGCATGCAGCCGCATGTGGCTACACCTCACCATTGCTGTGCACCGGGCCACCGGCACTGCGACACCAGGCCACTGCCGCCGTGGCCTGTCGTGCGCACAGGAGAGAGAGAGGGAGAGAGAGATAAGAGATTGATATGGATAGGATAGAGAGGGATGGAGATAGATATCGATAAGGGAGAGATTAGAGATATGTGCACCTTTCAAATCTTGAGCGCTACAACATGTGTATTGGAACCAAAATACGGCTGGTGTAAAATAAAATGTTATTTAGCACATTATATCTGAATTAGAAGCAACATACAAATTAGAAGAAAGCATGTAAGTACATCCAGTATAGATTAGAAGTAAATATCTTACCTTGTACTTCACGCGCAAACAACTCATTTTTCGGCAGGTATTTGATTTGATGTGATGTATTTTTTTGTGTAGGTCATATTTATATATTGAGTATACTTCTCGTGTAAGAGTTGGAGTAAAAATAATAGTAGAGTTAGTCTGATTACATATTTGATGACGTGACGTGAAGTCTCCTATTCGATGATGTGACATGAAGTAAATAGGAGGCACCTGTGATCTCCTAGTTCAACACGGAACCTGTAAGTATTTGGTAGCATGCGACATGTGTCGCTAGGTTAGACTAAAATAAATTAATTTATAACTGAAATTGTATTATAGTTAGTGAAATTATACTGTAGGTGATAGCGGCTTATTTGACGTAACTAAAATTTTAAAAGTTAAAAATAAGAAAAAAATATGTTAACCCATCACGGATAATGCAAACGAATACGAAAAAAAGGCAAAAAAGCTAAAAGTCAGAAAATTTTGAAATTTAGAAATAGTAAAAAATAAGCCAGAAACTCAAGCCAAAATGAGCAGGGATATACATAGAGACAGAAGAAGCATCCCGATCGTTATCCATATCATAGAAGCATGAGATCTTTTTTTATCTTGATTAATGTAAGAATTTCTAGGAATTTTACTTTTCCTGATTTAAAAATTATTATAGGAATTTCTAGCTGTCTAAATTAAGGTGTTTTCAATTCACCAGTTGTTTATATATATATATATATATATATATATATATATATATATATATATATATATATATATATATATATATATATATATATATATATATATATATATACATATAGATAGATAGTAGATAGATAGATAGATAGATAATACAACACAGCAAGGGGGAGGGACAGACTAGTGACCGTGCATAAATTATAGCCTTAGATTACGGAGCAAAATAAAGAACGGCAGTGAGAGCTTACGGGTCACCATCGTCACTTTATTTGCTACCTCCTGCGCCATCGTCGCTTGATTTTGGAAGATCTGTCCGTTTCTTTCCTTCCAGTAATTCCACATGGTGTAGATTGCCGTGCCAGTGAAATACTTCCTTTGGTACAACTTTGGTTGCTTGCTGCCACCGATCTACGATCATGTTCTTTTCAGTTTTTAAAAGCTACTTTTTAGCTTTTCTACATTAACTAGCTTTTAAATAGAGTATTTTTTTAAGATAGGATCTACTAGTTAATTATAGTACATACTTTACTGACTTCATTTATATCGGCAAAAACTACACATAAGTTTCTGTTACTCTGTAATATCTCGTACAAACAGTCCAAAAATTACAAACCACAACTAAACTAAAAACCATAAATAGCAACAAAAAAGAATAGAGCCGTACAATGGCTCGGAAGTCCTAAGGCTCGACTCTTCGCAGGATGTCCCATGTCCTCCCAAAAGCACCCACGACCACACGTCTAGTCTTGTTCCAGTGTCCACAAGAATAATTTACATTTGTTTTCTGTCTTGGTTTTCCAAATCAGGCCTAACACTCCTTGAATTGTGCAAGATATGCTAGGAGAAAGAATAGCCAGGATGTCAGTTACAAATGCAAGAGAAAATAGGTGAAGAAGCATTTAGCAACTTCTGTTGAGTATTTTGTTTCCGTTTGAAAAAAAATAGTGAGTGTTGTCTAATGCATGCAAACTGATTTGTCTTTGTTCGTCAGTCATGAAAATCATGATGAATCCATTGATGAATCATGAAAATCATGAAATTTTGGAGTAAGTAACTAGCATGTTGTTACCAACAGATAGCATTTAGAAGGAATTTTTGCGGCCCAACTCTAATAATGTTGTTAACCAGCTTTCGTAATTTGCTCTATGTGTTTTGGTTAAAGAGCTAAACGGGCGGCCCATGAGCAAGCAGACACTTAACGGGTTGGCAACTAAAAAATCAGGCTCGATAAGCAGAAAAATGGACTAATCTCTCTGGAAATAATACAGCAAAGAACAGCAACTGAAGTAACCCTCGTTGACGGACGACTTAGACGTTGACGGAGATTTGACGGACGACTTAGACTTTGACAGACGACTTGGACATTGACTCGAGCTGCTATTTGTAAGCGCGTGCCATCAAACTGAACGAAAGCAAACAAACTCACAACAAACAATCACCACAATGTATGCCACTGCCAACTTCTTACTCCTAGTCGTAGCCGCCACCTTCTTAACGGTCGCCGGTGCTGCCGCCGAGTGCCTGCCGCACGAGAGGGACGCCCTGCTGGCCTTCAAGCGAGGCATCACCCATGACCCCTTGCACCTCCTCGCCTCGTGGCGCCGGGTCGAGGACTGCTGTCGGTGGAGTGGCGTCCGGTGCAACAACCGGACCGGCGGCCATGTCGTTGAGCTTTGACTTCGCGGTGTGCCCACATATGACTCTAGAGTGGGTTTGGTCGGCCAGATAACTCCATCCCTACTCTCTCTGGAGCACCTTGATCTCAGCTGGAACTCCCTGGAGGGCCCAACCAGTCGTTTTCCGGTGTTCTTGGGTTCTCTCGAGAACCTGAGATATTTGAACCTCTCTGGCATACCGTTCACTGGTATGCTGCCTCCTCAGCTCAGTAATCTTTCAAAGCTGCACTATCTCGACCTCTCCGGCATACGGTTAGTCAATATGCTGCCTCCTCAGCACGATAATCTTTCAAAGCTGCACTATCTCGGCCTCCCCGACTCTAGTGTGCTATCAACGGACTTATCATGGTTAACAAATCTACCTTCGCTACACTATCTCAACCTGAACGGGCTAAATCTTAACATGGTAGACGATTGGCCTCATGTCGTGAACATGATTCCGTCTTTAAGAGTCCTCTATCTTTCAAGTTGCTGGCTGCGGAGTGCAAATCAATCACTCCCGCACCTAAACCTCACGAAACTTGAGGAGCTCGACCTTTCCATGAACAATTTTTACCACCCTGTTGCTTCTTGTTGGTTTTGGAATTTGACAAGCCTCAAGTACCTCGACCTTCGATCCACTGATTTGTATGGTCAATTTCCAAATGCACTGGGAGACATGGCGTCCCTCCAAGTCTTTGATTTTTCATTCAACCATGCCACGGTTGTCATACCGCCAAACTTGAGGAACCTATGCAATCTGAAAATTCTAGACCTTGAAAGTAGCATTTCGTCTGGGAACATAACAGAATTATTTGAGAGTTTGTCGCATTGTCCATCTAAGAAACTACAAGAATTGTATTTGGCGCACAACAATTTCACTGGAACGCTACCAACTGGGATGGGCCAATTTACTAGCTTAGTCATTCTCGACCTCTCCTGGAACAAACTCACTGGACCTGTACCCTCTCAGATCACTATGCTAACTCACTTGACAAACCTTGACTTGGGCTACAATTACTTGGATGGTGTCATCACAGAAGAACACTTTGCTGGTCTACATAGCTTAAAATACATAGACTTGTCTGATAATCACTTGAAGATTGTGGTAGGTTCTCAGTGGTCACCACCCTTTAGGCTAAAACGTGCATATTTTGCATCTTGCCAAATGGGTCCTCGGTTCCCAGCCTGGCTTCAATGGTTGGTGGATACAGAGGAAATAGACATTTCAAGCAATGGTATAACTGATCAGCTTCCAGATTGGTTCTCTAAAGGACTCTCAAAGGTTAAAATTTTGGACATCTCCAACAATCGAATCAGCGGTGGCTTGCCACCAAATATGGAAAACATGTCTTTGTTGTCTCTCTCTCTAGGTTCAAACCAAATAACTGGCCAAATACCTTCGTTGCCAAGAAACCTCATCGATTTGAACGTCTCAACAAATGCTCTTTCGGGACGTGTTCCAGAATCTATCTGCAAATCTCAAGAGTTGAAATTCTTAGAGCTAGCAGACAATCTTTTGGAGGGAGAATTTCCTCAATGTTCTCGGATGAAAAATCTAATGGGTCTTTTGTTAAGTAACAATAGGTTCTCAGGCAAGTTCCCATCTTTCGTACAAAGCTGCTCAACTCTGTTTTTTTTTTGGATCTGTCAAGGAACAATTTCTCCAGAAGATTGCCTATGTGGATTGGAGATATTGTGAGTTTACGGCATCTACAGCTAAGCTACAATACGTTCTATGGGAATATTCCATCCAGCATCACCAATATTAGTCAACTTTGTCGTTTGGATCTAGCAGGCAATAGATTATCAGGTGTCATACCTTGGCATTTGTCTAATTTAACAACAATGGCAGGAAAGTATGATTGCTCAGAGCTATACCAAGGTTTTCATTTGTCTACGGTCACGAAACGGCAAGAACGTTATTATGATGACCACATGTTAAACATTGACTTGTCGTCCAACCGCTTAATTGGTCAAATTCCAGAAGATATAGCTTCTCTAGCATTGATAAATCTGAATTTGTCAATCAATTTCTTGAGTGGAAAAATTCCCGATAAGATTGGGTCCATGAAATCATTGGAATCGCTAGACCTCTCAAGGAACAAACTTTTCGGAGAAATCCCACTTGGCCTATCAAATCTAACATCTTTGAGCTACCTGGACTTATCGTACAATAATCTGTCAGGAAGAATACCATCAGGATCACAACTTGACACCCTCTACGCGAACAATCCATTTATGTATAGCGGCAACAATGGTCTTTGTGGGCCTCCTCTTCAAACGAATTGCTCTGGAGGTATTGCATCAAAGCAAGGTGACGGTGATCACAAGAGAACAATTGCACATGTCCCTGACCCAATGTTGTGCTTTCACCTTGGGCTTGGGTCAGGATTTGTTGTTGGCCTCTGGGTTATATTTTGTACCATGCTTTTTAAGAAAACATGGAGGATTGCTTATTTCCGCTTTTTTGACAAGGCGTATGACAAAATATATGTATTTGTCGTTGTCACTTGGGCAAGTTTGTCACAAAAGACATCTACAAATTAAGCTAATTGGGAAGTATGGTTAGAATGGCAACTGCAGAATCTAGTCACATTGCAAATAAATCGGTTGGTAGTGAGTATGTGTGCGCCCGTGTTTTTCTGGTGTCATGGTGCTGCCACGTTTATTTGGTTATGCATGTTATTTCCTTTGAAGTTAAAACAATAAATGTTGATCAGTTCATGTAATGTATGTACACCTTCTGTTTGTACTTGTCATGAGGCCAAGCAATGAATATTATCGATTCCAGCCATGCCTTTTGTGTTTTGGTTCAGGAATCAAAGGTCTCAACCACAAGAACCCAATCCTGGTGAGAGACCAGACAAATTCATCTTGCTTAACCTTTAAGTAACAAAATGAATCACACTAAACACTTTAATCTCTATGGAAGGGGCACACGGCTCTACCTGACAAGCGTAGCAATTTTAACAGGATCCAATTGGAGCAGAATATTTTTGTAGGATCGCAATAGCAAAGCACAGGCACTCACATAGTCACATGGCAAGAATCTTCTATATAAAAGACAAAAAAACGGCGCAGCACATCATCCGTTAATTCCATAATAGTCCTTGGAACCGGTCATTCCGCACCGAGGTAAAATATCATCCTAGCCCTTTTAGAAATGTTCAATTCTTCACCACCCTTCCCTGTCCTGCTTTTTTACAACGTTGTCCTAAGTCCTTTCGTATCCCTGCTGGCCTGCTCAGTGCTCAACCTGCACCGCCTCCTCCCCGTGCACTCTCCTCCACTCGCCCTTGCCTCTGCTACTTGCTCGTATGTCTCCACCGCCTCCTCTCTCTTTCCCAGTGTAGCTGCGTCTGCCCCCACGGCATCGCCGCCTCTTCTTCTCTCCGCCGGTGCCTCCACCTGTGTTCAACGCCTTCTCACCGTGTCGCCGTCAACCAGGAGAAGTAGAGAGGGAGGAGGTGGTCATGCGACGGATCCGTCGGTGATGGTGCATGAAGGAGCTGTGGAGAGGCATTAGGTGTAGGAACTGGACTGGCCATGTCCTCAAGTTTCGACTTTGTATCGTGGACGTGCGTCCTAAAGATGCTACCGAGCCTTCTAACAACTCTGAAGAAACATATTTGGTCGGCCATATAAGCCGTTCCTTGCTTTCATATAAGCATCTAGAGCACCTTGATATCACCATGAACAACCTTGAGGGGCTAACTGGCCATGTCCCATAGTGTGAAAGCGTTCCTATCTTCTCCGTGTCGGACATTGCGTCAGGTAACGCCGAGCAGTACATGTATCAAACCATGTCAGAACTTATACACATGGTAATGACTGATTCGGTTTTCTTCTAATGTGAGGACTTATCTCTCTCATCTTTTATTTATTTATATATATATATATATATATATATACCCTTGTAGTTTATAAAAAAAGCAAAAGTCTTATTATAATCTTTTCTTATATAGTGAATTCCACTTTCGTATATCTGTGATTTTTTCGTAAAGGTTTTTCACGTTAAGTCTCTGTTTCCTATTTTTTTAATCTTCTATTTTTACTATATATTTCATAATAAACAGCATCAGAACTCCAGATTCAAAATCAAAGCCACCGCCCTAAAAAGCGGTGACTCCCGGTACGGCCATCACAGCTACCCATCACCATCCTAACTTGCGGTTGTTCCGTCAAGCAGAAAAGTAAAACCGCCGTCCAAAAGCCACCAAATCAAGAAGCAGAGCCTAAGCCTACGATGGCAGAGGAGGATTATCAGCAAGCTGCCGGACGAAATTCTGGTGTACATCTTAGTAGTTCTTGTAAACTGTAGTTTATAATTTATAATTTTATCTATTTGTGAGATGCAGTAAGTAAAGAAAAATAGTATGCTATTTTGATCGATACAACTGACTTAGCATATTTTTTACTATAATATTTTTATTAATCTTACTTTAAAAAATATACTGTTTAAAAATTAGTTACTATAACATAAACTATAAATTATGGGAGTGATTATTGCACAGGCGACTGAAATTTTTTTATCTTTCAGTCACTTGAAGTTGCACTCTGAATCACTTAAAGTTGCAGGTGTTTTTTTGGAGGGGGCTGCAATTTCAGTTGATTGAGAGTGTAATTTCAGGTCACCTGAAATTGCACTCTTAATCACCTAAAGTTGCAGCTGTTTTTTTGGAGGGGGCTACAATTTCAGTTGATTGAGAGTGTAACTTTATGTGACTGATAACTGATAAATTATAAGTGAAAAAGAGTCCCACCCTTGTCCTTGTGGCATCTCGACATGCAGCTCCCGCTTGTGGACTTCGCCATGTCGCTGCTCGGGAACTTGACTGATGGGAACAACGCAACACCGAGCATGGAGAGCACGCTTCGCCGACGGGAGGCCCCACACCATCAAGTGGTGATCAGTTGGGATTAAAAGTTCATAATTTATGGCTGAAAATATTATAGCTAGTTAAAAAAATACTGTAGCTGATAGAGGCTTATTTAGCATAATTAAATTTAAAAAAAATTTAAAAATATAAAAAATATGTTAGCCCAATATGTATAATACAAATAAATACGGAAAAAAAGAACCGGCTAAAAAGCTCAACAAAAAGCTAAAAGTTTAGAAAAAGATGAAATTTATAAATAGTAAAAAAATAAGCCAGAAGCTAGAAGCTCAAATCGAACCAATCAGGTGACGCTCCGCCTGGTCTACCGCAAGGACGTGCCCATGGAGCACTGAGGGTCTGAGGCTGCAGCTCCACGTAAGCCTAAAGAAAAGAAAGGACATCTAAGCTTGATTTAAGCACAATACGTACATAGGCTTCTTTTTTCGGTCGTCGTCTGCGTACCAACCAGAACATCCAATTCATATACAGCCGCTGCCTAATAAGGAAGTTATGCCAAATGAACTACACATTAACTCTTTGAGCTCTCTTGAAATTAAGGAGCATCCATGTGTATCCATCTGAAAGTGCAAGTATACAACTCTATTGTATTGCCGTCAGCACTCTGCAGGCCGAGCAAAGGAGATAACAAAAGACAAGAAGCTAAGCCTTCTTTTCCTTTTTTCGGTCGTCGTCTGGATGTCCAGTCTGGTAGCCACGATGCGGACCAAAAGGCGAAACAGGGGTGTTTAGCCTGATGGGCCAAGTCAGCAATATTACTTACCGTAGCTACTTTGCAACATTCACTAAAAGAACTACTCTACGATACAAATTTGCTGGATATTGCCATCAGCAACAGGATGACAGAAATGAGGAATATTATATTAAGCGTTATACATTGATATATACCTAGTATATATAGTACTATAGGAGGGAAGATCGTCGATCAGCTGCCCATACATCTCAGCTTTGTGCAGTGCCACATATTCTCTATTGGATTGCATTGTTTAGCTTTGTGGGGAGAGAAGAAGCAAAGCACAAGCGGTGGAGAAGAAACAAAGCAATCAGAATGCAAAAACTAAGCTGTGATTTTGGGTAAATTTGGTATATTCTAACACAGAAGTTTTCACTATATTTTTTATGTGCTGATCACATACTACTGTCTATTCCCAACTAATGATGGTAGTTATTGAAAAGCCCTGAAAAATCTCAAAATAATTTTTCCTAATTTTTCTGCAATTTTTGAGTGAAATTTCAAAACTTTCCTTTTCGGGAAAGTTTCCCTTGGTCTCCGTTTTCCCTTTTGGGCAGTGCCGCTTTCTCCTTTGCTTGACGCCTCCGGTCTTCCCGCTTTCCCCACTCCCTGGCGCCTGCGCTCACTTCCTCCCGCTGGCGCCCGCTCCGCTCCCCGCCTTCACCCTTCCTCGCGCGGACGCCCAACCCCCGCCCCTGCCTTCTCCCTCGCGCGTGCGCTGCGCGCGCCCGCGCCTTCGGACCGCCAGCGCCGCCCTTCCGACCGCCGGTCCGAGCGCCGCCTCACCTCGCGGATGCGCTGTCGCCTCCTCCCTCGCCCTGGCCCCGCTTGCCAGTCTCCCCCCTCTCCTCCCTTCCCCAGCGCGGTCGCGCTTCGCCCACTCCCTGCCGCAGCTCAACAGCCCCCTCTCCCGTCGCCATTAAGCCGCCGCAGAGCTCGCGTCACCCCTCCCCACGCCGCGGAGGAGATACGCCAACTGCCCCGTCCTTCCCCCTTGACCCCGGCTCCAACGGCCGCTCCTCCCCCTCGGATTCTCCCTCCCTCACACGGGCATAAAAGCCCCTCCCCGTTGCTCCCCTACTCCCTTTGCTCCCCGAGCTCTCCCGCTGCCTCCACTCGCCTCCCAACACCCCAAGGAAGCTCCCCGAGCTACCATTTGAACCCCCCGTCGCCCGAAGCCCCGTCGTCGCTCCTCCCTGCGCCGGCGACCCCCGTAGCCGATTTCCCGCTCCCCTCCCCCATTCTCCAATTACTTCTCATCCGAGTTTCTCCTCAGTGAGCTAATCACAGTGGTGGATTTATTTGGACAGATAATCACCTGTGAAGCACCGCCGCCGAGGCTCCCCGTCGGCCATTTCACCCTCCCGTGGCCAGCCTTGCAGGAGACCTCCCAACCGCCACCACCACCGCTAAGGTGAGCACCGCCATCCCCAGACCGTGAAACCGCCAGCAATCGGGCCATTTCCCCTCCGGTGAACCCTAACGCCACCATGACCCGAGCTTCCCCCTTTTTCGCCGTCAGCCGTCGCCAGCCACTCCCTCACCTCCCCAAGGGCCAAAATGGACTCTCCCCCTCGGATCCTACCCCCCTGGCACCCCCATGGCCTCCGTTAACCTCCCCAGTCGCCGGAGAGCCAGGGGCCGGCCGCTCTCTTTTCTCTGCCGAAGGCGCCGGCGAGAGGAGGAAGACGACTACGCGGCCTTATCTCCGCCGTCCCCTCTCCCCGGTACCGTTTAATCGCGGCCGTCGGATGAAGTCTCACCGCCGCCGTCCGATCCCACTAAAGATCCCACCTCTCGTCCGTCCGATTTCCCGTAACGGTTCGCTCGTCCCCGTTAAGTCCTAGCCGTTCGATCCTCCTTCCCCGTCTCGATCTGGGCCGCCCGCGTTCGTCGCTCCGCTGCCGTCCACCCGGGCCACGCGGCGGGCATCCGAGCCACCCGGGCGCGCCCGCGCTGGGCCATTTCCCCCTCGGCCCATCTCCCTCCCGCGCGCGCGAAGGCCGTTCGGGCCGCGCGATTTGAAATCGAATGAGCGGGCTGGGCTGCACTGTAGCAAGCGGCCAGGCCGGCTACTGTGCATAACAATTTTCCCCGATTTTCCAATTTCCAGAAATCAGAAATATCCAAATAAATCCCAGAAAATCACAGAAAATCCCAAAAATTCCCAAATTTCACCACTTTGCTCCAAATATTATTCCAGACCCATTGGTGACCTCCATTTCCCCAGATTCATCCCAAATAAAATTCTAAAATTCCATTTGGAGTGTTTATGCAATTTATTCCTTTTTAAAAATAGTTTCTTTTCCTCGCTTGATTAGTCTCAAGCTGGATTTAATTATTTTTGCATGTTTACGCTAGTGTCGGAGATCCCGGAGGTTCAGGCACAATCCCAGGAGCCAGGTGGTCCTTCGTTCGAGCTAGCGGAGATTATTCAAATTAACGGCAAGTCGCAACTCCTTGATCATTTTGATTTCCCATGCCCTGTATTTATGTATTATGCTAGTTTCATTAATACTAGTTGTGAAATATTAGTTTATGTAAAATAAAATGGTTTAGAATGACATGCGATATAGATATGACCTACCACTGTTAAATGCCATGTTTAAATTGTAGCCTCGCCATTGTAACCCTAGGCTTACATTATGTGTAGTATTATCACATGTAGGTTATTATTACTATCTCATGCAAAACTTGTCACTAATAAGGTTGTGGCCGTGGGCCGGTAGACTTGCAAAACTCGGAGTTAGGGTAAGGTGGTATGGGACACCGTACCCTAGGGTGGCAGTGCATGCGTGCACAAGTTAGGGTAGGAGTGATGTGGGAAACCGCGAGACGGTCTTCGCCCACCGCTTTACCCTGGGGTTGAGGTTGCGGACCTCGAGAAAATATAAGGACTAGACCCTTGTGCCGAGCAAATGACATAGTATCCGCTCAACCACAGGTGTTGACTTGTCAACCCTGGTTTAGTATCTGCTCAACTTAAGTGAAGCCCTGCATTGGGAGTCAGTGCGGATTGCGGATCCGGACTAAGACAACGATAGGTCCCCTCAACTCGGGCCCGGCGTTCCGTGGTGGCCAACGGATACCCAAGGTTGTGTGGATGTCGCACCTATCGGGTGGAGTGTATATCAAGGGTTGAGCAGCGAAAAGACCCGGTTCCTTGACTCAGTCATGAGGGTTAAGGGTGCGTGTGGGTAAAGTTGAGCAACTCTGCAGAGTCAATCAAATGGTATTCGAATACGCCGTGCTCCCGGTTAACGGAGCTGTGTCACATGGGTGATTCCAGATGCAAAGCTTAAGTAGATATTTCAAATGTGCTTAATTGGATTAGTTGGAAAATCAACACTTCGTGAAAACCCCTAATGTTAAGGAGTAGTTTTTGTCTGGTGAATTTCTAAAATGTTTGCAAATAAAATTGCATCCACTCAAAGATAATAAACCAAGTATATTGCCCTTCCTTTGTAATCCTTGCAATGTAGTAAGTCAGGTTTTCCCGTTGTGATTTGCTGAGCTGGTTGGTAGCTCATGGCTTGTAAATTCCCCCTTTTAGAGGAGCAAGACGAAGGAGAAGGTCTCCCTGTCGAGGAAGCCCCTGAGGAGCTGTTCTTCGACGAGGACCCGTGGCTTTAGGTCTTCGCCGCGCTCAAGCGGATTCTGGAGTTCTTTTGGGATGTAAATATACTTTGGGCTTGCACGCCCCGCTGTGGAAAACTGGATGTTAATCCTTATGTTAATTATATGCTGGACTTTGGTTTTAAGCATGCAATGGTATACTCTTGCGCGACGTTCCATAACTGTTCATGCGTGAATAGTTGCGGGATGCCGTGTCCGTACGCGCCCCTGGAAACGGGGGCGTTACAAGAAGTGGTATCAGAGCAGGCTCTTGACCGTAGGTTAAGACCTAAGGCAGTCTAGGAAGCGATTTTATCGCAAAACTTAATTTAAAGCCTTAAAAAGGGTTTACGAAAAATATAAGTATTATTGCTGTCTTGTTCCTCTCTTGTTGCTACTTTCCTGTCTTAGTATATTTCTGCTTAAGTTTTAATTTTTGCAAATATTTACTGTCTTACTTGTCTAATTTCAAAATTTCGTTTCCGACAGATGGTGCGCCTCGTTTTCTCCCGCCCCGACCGTAGGGATGGATGGCACCACAAGTTGTGGGAAATGCGACGATACCTCGGAGCGAGAGGAAACCACGGCCCAGTGATCTACGCTGAGGGACAGTTCCGCCAGGACCAGTTCTACGAGTACAAGGCTTGGGTGGTCCTCGATCCCTTGCCTATCCGCCCAGACAGGAAGCGGAGGTTCACCGCCCGACGGGTGAACGATGAGGATGCTGTTCGGGACGTGGCTCTGAAGGCTGCGCTCTATCTCAGGGACTACTACCACCAGGAGCTAGCAGGGACGCCTTTCGACCTGGTGCCGCGTCCGCACTTTGGGGACTTTATAGTCCCTAGGTTCGGTGAGGATGACGATCCCCGCCTAGCGGGAATCGCCACCCTTATGTCGCAGCAGGTCGCCAGCTACGACAGAGCAGTCGAGGAGGCCAGAGTCTGGCAGAGGCAGTTGTGGGACGCTCGTGAGGAGGTTCAGCGCCTCCGGGAGTCCCTCCTCCGCTTTGAGGCCCAGGAGGCAGCAGAGGTCTCAGATAGTGCGGAGTCGCCCAGCGTTCACTCCTCTTGTGCTTCGGTGCAGTCTAGGCCCAAGCGCCGGATGACTGCGGTGCAGTACCGTGCCCGGTTCCGCCCCGCAGCCCCGCTTGCCCTCCCAGCACCTGAGGGTATGGAGGAGTAGACGCTGACCGCTAGTCTAGTCTTACCTTTTGTATTAGTGGTACTTTCGGTAATGTAATGCAAGTGTATCCATGAACCTTAATGTGGTCTGTGTACCACTTGCTTATTGTAAAACTTATGTTCCCTAATCCTTTATGTTGTTTATTTAAATATTAGTATGCTTTCTGTGTTCAAAGCTTTCTCCTGTCCCTTTTCGCTCTTGTTCTTATCTTTATTTCGCCCTATACTTGCCTTGAAAAATTCAAAGTCTTACTTATCTGTTCTAGATTGCCAAAGCCGCTGCAAAGCTAATCTCAGGTTCCCAATTGACAGATGGATCCAGAACAGCAGACGGGTCAGACCAGCGGGCAGGGTGCACCTGCCACCGATCAGACTTCACTCGCCAGCGTGATTGCAATGTTAGAACAGAACCGCTATCAAGGAGAACAGAACATCCTGAAAATACTAGATCAGCAGGCACAACTACTCGAACAAATAGCAGCCAGATCTCCCAGTGTGCAAGGAGGGAATAATGCCCCTCGGGATGGTCCCCCCAATAACCATTCGATGGGCAGATTTCCAAAAGACACGTCCGCCAGTCTTTTCCCCCTCGGCTGACCCCATAGCAGCTGAGGATTGGCTAGTGGACGTGGAAAGAAAGCTTCAGACGGTGCGATGCGACGACAAGGAAAAGGTGTTATACGCCTCCCACCTGTTGCAGGGAGGTGCAGCAACCTGGTGGATCAACTATTAGCGCACACTTCAGAACAGGGAAGTTAGCTGGGAAGAGTTTTCCAATGCTTTCCGTAAGGCACACATCCCCGATGGCATTATGGAAGCTAAGCGCCGAGAATTTTTAGCGCTTAAGCAAGGTGGTCGTACAGTCATGGAGTACTTGCATCAGTTCAACCACCTTTCCCGATTCGCCCCCGAGGATGTAGACAAAGAAGAGAAGAAAATGAGCAGATTCCGCGCAGGATTGCAGCAATCTTTGAAATTTCACATCTCAGCCATGAAGTTCAATGACTTGCATGCCATGGTGGACAGTTTGATCAACTCAGAAGAAGCCCGAGGAGAAATGGAAGACTACAGGAAGCGTAAGGCAGTGCACAAATCTCAGTCTTCTTCGCACATTGCTCAGCGGAGTAAGACCATGGGATCGTCCTCATACCGATCCCCATCTTCCCGACAGTATGTGATGCTGCCGAAGAACCAGTCTGGCCAGTTCCAGCAGAGCACCTCTCCTCTACCACTTGCTGTCAAATGCCCCACCTGTGGTGGAAAGCATCTTGCTAGTAGCTGTCCACGGAGGTCCAATGCTTGTTTTCACTGTGGAGAGATTGGACACTATAGGGATCAGTGTCCCCGGAAGAACCTGCCCTCAGATGCTGCAAAACTCCAAGTTCAGAATCAGCAGCAGCAGGAGTCAAGGACACAGACAAGCCCCGGTACCCCCAAAGGAGGATTTCTGCAGATTAAGGCAGCCAGCCCCCAGTCTCCAGCGGGCACCGCAAATTTCTCATCTGCAGGCAGAGGCCGAGGCCGTATCAGACCCACCTTTTATGCAAGAGTGAATCATGTATCTGCGGAAGACGCAGCTGGAGCAAGTGACATCATTGCTGGTATGTTTCCAATCAACTCCATACCTGCATTGATTTTATTTGACCCTGGTGCAACACATTCGTTCATTTCAAAGAGTTTTGCTTCAAGAAATCAGTTGCCATCTGTTAAATTGCCAAGACCTTATGTGGTTGAAACCCCTGGGGTTAGGATGGAGTCCCACAGTGGGTGTGCGGGACTTAGCATAAAAATCCAAGGGTTAGATTTTAAAGCAGATTTGCTACAGTTAGATATGTCAGGATTAGATGCCATCTTAGGCATGAATTGGTTAGCAAAGAACAAAGGCAAGGTAGACTGTGAGGTTAAAACAGTATCATTGGTTAATCCTGAAGGTCAGAGAGTAGTAGTAGAGACAGATCAAAAGGTACTGAAAGATGCAAGGAAGCGTATGATCAACATGATAGCAGCCACACCTAATCAAGTGCCAGTAGTGCAAGAGTACCCTGATGTATTTCCAGAAGAATTGCCAGGAAGACCCCCTGACAGGCAAGTAGAACTTGCTATAGAATTAGTACCTGGTACCAAGCCAATTGCTAAACATCAATATAGAATGTCAGCCAGTGAGTTGAAAGAATTGAAGAAACAGTTGGATGAACTATTAGAAAAAGAATTCATAAGACCAAGTGTTTCGCCCTGGTCAGCCCCAGTCCTATTTGTGAAGAAGAAGAATGGAGAACTAAGAATGTGTGTAGATTACAGAGGTTTGAATGCTGTCACAATCAAAAACAAGTATCCACTTCCAAGGATTGATGATTTATTTGATCAACTCAAGGGTGCCAAAGTGTTTTCCAAGATCGATCTGCGCTCGGGTTATCATCAACTCAAGATCCGAGAGCAAGATCGAGAAAAGACTGCTTTCATTACAAGATATGGATTATATGAATTCGCGGTCGTACCCTTTGGTTTAACCAATGCGCCAGCTTATTTCATGAATCTTATGAATCTGGTGCATATGGACCAATTGGATCGATTCGTGATTGTCTTCATTGATGATATTTTGATATATTCCAAGGACGAATAAGAGCACAAGCAGCACTTACACATGGTGTTGACAAGACTGAGAGAACATCAACTGTATGCAAAGTTTGATAAATGCAGTTTTTGGCTAAAGGAAGTTGCTTTCTTAGGTCACATTATATCTGAAGCTGGAGTCAAAGTCGATCCAGAAAAGATTTCAGCAGTTATGGAGTGGAAACAGCCCAAGACAGTGACTGAAGTGAGAAGCTTCCTTGGATTGGCAGGCTATTATCGCCGATTCATAGAAGGTTTCTCAAGAATCTCTCGTCCACTCACTCAACTATTGAAGAAAGACAAGCCATTCACATGGACTGACGCATGTGAAGACAGTTTTCAGATGTTGAAGACCAAGTTGACAACAACACCAATTCTGATCCTACCCAATCCAGAGAAAGAGTTTCAAATTTATTGTGATGCCTCAAAGCAAGGTTTGGGTTGTGTGCTTATGCAAGATGGAAAGGTAGTTGCCTATGCGTCCAGACAGTTGAAACCGCATGAGGAAATTTACCCAACGCACGATTTGGAACTAGCAGCCGTGGTGCATGCACTCAAAATTTGGAGGCACTACCTGCTAGGGAATTGTTGCGAGGTATTCTCAGATCACAAGAGTTTGAAGTACTTGTTCACACAGCCAGAGTTAAACATGAGACAGCGAAGATGGCTAGAACTGATCAAAGACTATGATATTGAACTTCAATATCACCCGGGCAAAGCCAATGTAGTTGCCGATGCCCTTAGCCGCAAAGCTCGTCCAAGCAAAGTCAGCATGACAGAGCACCCACCAGAGTTGCAGAAGGATATACTACGACTGAATTTGGTAATCACGGAACAAGGTGAAGAAACAGCATTAGAGATTCAACCGCTACTGACAGATCAGATTAAAGCAGCACAGGATGAAGATGAAGAGATTCAAAAACTGAAAAAGAAGATGCAAGAAGAAGGCTCAATTGAGTATGCGATAGACGAACATGGAATCCTTATGTTCCGTGGCCGCTATTGCGTACCCGACAAGAAGGAATTAAGGGACTTGATACTATCAGAGGCTCACTCATCTCAATTCTCAATTCATCCCGGAGGCACCAAAATGTATCAAGACCTGAAGAAGAAGTATTGGTGGAATCTGATGAAGAAAGAAGTGGCAGAGTATGTAGCCAAATGTGATGTATGCCAACAGATCAAGATAGACCATCAAAAACCATCGGGATTGTTGCAACCTTTGCCAATTCCTGAATGGAAATGGGATAGTATCGGCATGGACTTCATTACAGGACTTCCTAAGACTCGTGAGGGATATGACGCTATCTGGGTCATTGTCGATAGATTGACCAAGGTGGCTCATTTCCTCCCGATCAAGCAAACCTATGGGAAGGATAAGCTTGCCGAGCTATATTTGACAAGGATAGTGACATTGCACGGAGTCCCAAAGAAAATTGTCTTAGATAGAGGAGCACAGTTCACATCCAAGTTCTGGGAAAAATTACATGAAGCTATGGGCACTGATTTGAATTTCAGTTCAGCATATCACCCTCAAACAGATGGACAAACAGAAAGAACCAACCAGATCTTAGAAGATATGCTAAGAGCTTGCGCTATTGTGTATGGAGCAGCGTGGAATACTTGTCTCCCGTTTGCTCAGTTCTCATATAACAATAGTTACCAAGCTAGCATCCAAATGGCACCATTTGAAGCTCTATATGGCAGAAAATGCAGAACCCCACTGAATTGGTCAGAAACAGGTGAACGACAATTGATTGGCCCGCAGATTGCTCAAGATGCAGAAGCCCATGTTAGGATTATCAGAGAGAGACTCAAGATTGCTCAAGACCGACAGAAGAGTTATGCAGATAACCGCAGAAAGGATTTGAGTTTTGAAGTTGGAGATTATGTCTACATCAAAGTCACACCATTCAAGATAGTCAAGAGATTTCAAGTCAAGGGCAAATTAGCACCGAGATATGTGGGACCGTTTCAAATCATTGGAAGAATTGGAGAAGTAGCCTATCAAGTACAATTGCCGCCCAACTTGTCAAGAATACACAATGTGTTCCATGTATCTCAACTTCGAAAGTGTCTACGACAACCAACTAATGAAGTGCCTTTGTCAGATATTGAATTACAGGATGACTGCACATATGCTGAAGAACCACTACAAATACTTGAAACAGTAGAGAGACAGTTAAGAAACAAGAATGTCAGGTTTTGCAGAGTGCAGTGGAAGAACCATACAGCGGATGAGTCCACTTGGGAACGAGAATCAGACTTGCAGCGGGATTTCCCCAACTTACTCCCTGGACCAAGTTAATCTCGGGGTCGAGATTCTTTTAAGGGGGGTAGGTTGAAAAGCCCTGAAAAATCTCAAAATAATTTTTCCTAATTTTTCTGCAATTTTTGAGTGAAATTTCAAAACTTTCCTTTTCGGGAAAGTTTCCCTTGGTCTCCGTTTTCCCTTTTGGGCAGTGCCGCTTTCTCCTTTGCTTGACGCCTCCGGTCTTCCCGCTTTCCCCACTCCCTGGCGCCTGCGCTCACTTCCTCCCGCTGGCGCCCGCTCCGCTCCCCGCCTTCACCCTTCCTCGCGCGGACGCCCAACCCCCGCCCCTGCCTTCTCCCTCGCGCGTGCGCTGCGCGCGCCCGCGCCTTCGGACCGCCAGCGCCGCCCTTCCGACCGCCGGTCCGAGCGCCGCCTCACCTCGCGGATGCGCTGTCGCCTCCTCCCTCGCCCTGGCCCCGCTTGCCAGTCTCCCCCCTCTCCTCCCTTCCCCAGCGCGGTCGCGCTTCGCCCACTCCCTGCCGCAGCTCAACAGCCCCCTCTCCCGTCGCCATTAAGCCGCCGCAGAGCTCGCGTCACCCCTCCCCACGCCGCGGAGGAGATACGCCAACTGCCCCGTCCTTCCCCCTTGACCCCGGCTCCAACGGCCGCTCCTCCCCCTCGGATTCTCCCTCCCTCACACGGGCATAAAAGCCCCTCCCCGTTGCTCCCCTACTCCCTTTGCTCCCCGAGCTCTCCCGCTGCCTCCACTCGCCTCCCAACACCCCAAGGAAGCTCCCCGAGCTACCATTTGAACCCCCCGTCGCCCGAAGCCCCGTCGTCGCTCCTCCCTGCGCCGGCGACCCCCGTAGCCGATTTCCCGCTCCCCTCCCCCATTCTCCAATTACTTCTCATCCGAGTTTCTCCTCAGTGAGCTAATCACAGTGGTGGATTTATTTGGACAGATAATCACCTGTGAAGCACCGCCGCCGAGGCTCCCCGTCGGCCATTTCACCCTCCCGTGGCCAGCCTTGCAGGAGACCTCCCAACCGCCACCACCACCGCTAAGGTGAGCACCGCCATCCCCAGACCGTGAAACCGCCAGCAATCGGGCCATTTCCCCTCCGGTGAACCCTAACGCCACCATGACCCGAGCTTCCCCCTTTTTCGCCGTCAGCCGTCGCCAGCCACTCCCTCACCTCCCCAAGGGCCAAAATGGACTCTCCCCCTCGGATCCTACCCCCCTGGCACCCCCATGGCCTCCGTTAACCTCCCCAGTCGCCGGAGAGCCAGGGGCCGGCCGCTCTCTTTTCTCTGCCGAAGGCGCCGGCGAGAGGAGGAAGACGACTACGCGGCCTTATCTCCGCCGTCCCCTCTCCCCGGTACCGTTTAATCGCGGCCGTCGGATGAAGTCTCACCGCCGCCGTCCGATCCCACTAAAGATCCCACCTCTCGTCCGTCCGATTTCCCGTAACGGTTCGCTCGTCCCCGTTAAGTCCTAGCCGTTCGATCCTCCTTCCCCGTCTCGATCTGGGCCGCCCGCGTTCGTCGCTCCGCTGCCGTCCACCCGGGCCACGCGGCGGGCATCCGAGCCACCCGGGCGCGCCCGCGCTGGGCCATTTCCCCCTCGGCCCATCTCCCTCCCGCGCGCGCGAAGGCCGTTCGGGCCGCGCGATTTGAAATCGAATGAGCGGGCTGGGCTGCACTGTAGCAAGCGGCCAGGCCGGCTACTGTGCATAACAATTTTCCCCGATTTTCCAATTTCCAGAAATCAGAAATATCCAAATAAATCCCAGAAAATCACAGAAAATCCCAAAAATTCCCAAATTTCACCACTTTGCTCCAAATATTATTCCAGACCCATTGGTGACCTCCATTTCCCCAGATTCATCCCAAATAAAATTCTAAAATTCCATTTGGAGTGTTTATGCAATTTATTCCTTTTTAAAAATAGTTTCTTTTCCTCGCTTGATTAGTCTCAAGCTGGATTTAATTATTTTTGCATGTTTACGCTAGTGTCGGAGATCCCGGAGGTTCAGGCACAATCCCAGGAGCCAGGTGGTCCTTCGTTCGAGCTAGCGGAGATTATTCAAATTAACGGCAAGTCGCAACTCCTTGATCATTTTGATTTCCCATGCCCTGTATTTATGTATTATGCTAGTTTCATTAATACTAGTTGTGAAATATTAGTTTATGTAAAATAAAATGGTTTAGAATGACATGCGATATAGATATGACCTACCACTGTTAAATGCCATGTTTAAATTGTAGCCTCGCCATTGTAACCCTAGGCTTACATTATGTGTAGTATTATCACATGTAGGTTATTATTACTATCTCATGCAAAACTTGTCACTAATAAGGTTGTGGCCGTGGGCCGGTAGACTTGCAAAACTCGGAGTTAGGGTAAGGTGGTATGGGACACCGTACCCTAGGGTGGCAGTGCATGCGTGCACAAGTTAGGGTAGGAGTGATGTGGGAAACCGCGAGACGGTCTTCGCCCACCGCTTTACCCTGGGGTTGAGGTTGCGGACCTCGAGAAAATATAAGGACTAGACCCTTGTGCCGAGCAAATGACATAGTATCCGCTCAACCACAGGTGTTGACTTGTCAACCCTGGTTTAGTATCTGCTCAACTTAAGTGAAGCCCTGCATTGGGAGTCAGTGCGGATTGCGGATCCGGACTAAGACAACGATAGGTCCCCTCAACTCGGGCCCGGCGTTCCGTGGTGGCCAACGGATACCCAAGGTTGTGTGGATGTCGCACCTATCGGGTGGAGTGTATATCAAGGGTTGAGCAGCGAAAAGACCCGGTTCCTTGACTCAGTCATGAGGGTTAAGGGTGCGTGTGGGTAAAGTTGAGCAACTCTGCAGAGTCAATCAAATGGTATTCGAATACGCCGTGCTCCCGGTTAACGGAGCTGTGTCACATGGGTGATTCCAGATGCAAAGCTTAAGTAGATATTTCAAATGTGCTTAATTGGATTAGTTGGAAAATCAACACTTCGTGAAAACCCCTAATGTTAAGGAGTAGTTTTTGTCTGGTGAATTTCTAAAATGTTTGCAAATAAAATTGCATCCACTCAAAGATAATAAACCAAGTATATTGCCCTTCCTTTGTAATCCTTGCAATGTAGTAAGTCAGGTTTTCCCGTTGTGATTTGCTGAGCTGGTTGGTAGCTCATGGCTTGTAAATTCCCCCTTTTAGAGGAGCAAGACGAAGGAGAAGGTCTCCCTGTCGAGGAAGCCCCTGAGGAGCTGTTCTTCGACGAGGACCCGTGGCTTTAGGTCTTCGCCGCGCTCAAGCGGATTCTGGAGTTCTTTTGGGATGTAAATATACTTTGGGCTTGCACGCCTCGCTGTGGAAAACTGGATGTTAATCCTTATGTTAATTATATGCTGGACTTTGGTTTTAAGCATGCAATGGTATACTCTTGCGCGACGTTCCATAACTGTTCATGCGTGAATAGTTGCGGGATGCCGTGTCCGTACGCGCCCCTGGAAACGGGGGCGTTACAGTTATATGTTCAGTTTTGTTCAGCCCTGTAGCAATTAGCATGTACAGAGATGACAAGATTTGTCATGTATTCAGTCATGTGGTAAATGGCTTTGGTGTTAAAAGCACGAAATTTTGAAGTAACTAGCTTATTGTTAGCGACAGATAGCATTTTGAAGGAATTTTTGCGGCCTAACTCTAATTGTTAACCAGCTTTCGTGATTTGTGCTGTGTGTTTTGGTTGCTGCAATGGTTAAAGAGCTGAAAACTCAAGCTAAACGGGCGGCCCATGAGCAAGCAGACATTTAACGGGTTGGCAACTAAAAAATCGGGCTTGATAAGCAGAAAAATGGACTAATCTATCTGAAAATAACACAGCAAAGAACAACAACCGAAGCAACCCTCCTGGGCCACTGGATTTCTTTAATGCATCTAGCTTATTCTTTTCTTTCTGAATATGCATCTCCGTAAGTCGGATCAAACGTTGCAGCACTGATTTATCAGTAAATATCTGCATAAAGCGCACATATACATAGGTACCCCACGAAGTGACCAATTAACACGCTTAGCTAGCCAGTGGAGGACTTGAATCGCTAGTAAACTCTGTTAGGCTTTTAAAAAATGGAAGTGAAGCTTTTAAAAAATGGAAGTGACCAATTAACACGCTTAGCTAGCCATGTACGACTTTGTGTCACGATTAAACGCTCGTAAACTCTTATCATGGCTCAAGTGGCCATTATTAATATGCAAATCTTGACCGCTCACATAAAAAATGCAAATCTTAATAATGGCTCAAGTGGACGACTTGGACGTTGATTCGAGCTGCTATATATTTGTAAGTGCCTGCCATCAAATCTTAATAATGGCTCAAGCGGCCATTATTAATTTAGGGCCTCACTTTTTACCGGCATATGCCGCTTATCTAGGAAAGGAGATTGACGGACGACTTTGACGTTGACTCAAGCTGCTACTTATAAGTGCGTGCCATCAAACTGAAAGCAAACAAACTCACAACTTGGGGGGGGGGGGGGGGGGGCACCATCGGCCGTGCCGTGTCGGTTCGGTTCGTTTCGGTTCGGCTATCCCGTCGTGTCATGTGATGCTGATTCGCCATGTCTATGGTCAAACCTAGATATGATCTAAAGCCCATCGTACTGAACTAAGTTCAGCTCTAAGTAACTATAGATGACGGAGTCGACGGCGATGATGGTGACGGCGGCCGCCATCTTCATTCCTCTTGTATCCGTCTTGTTAAAATTGAATTAGTCACGTAAAAACATTAACACATAAATATTTCGAGGAAAAGGTGAAATTTTATTGATATTTTAAAGATACAATATTACTGGCTCGTTAAAAACCTTATACCCTAGAGTGGGGTTCCTCGAGTAAGAAAAAGAGTACAGTAACAACATACATACATACTAACTATAACAACATGCGTACGTACTAACTACTCATCAATGTCCAGGTCATTCATATGTTCGAGGTCAACATACGCCTACACGATTTCAGGATCCTCCAGGTGATGTTGTTGCCGCTCTTTAGCTAATTCCCAGTCCTTGGTGCATATGATTGCCTCCACCATTTTGCATGTGAGCGATGATCTCCTTTCTTCAATTAGGCCCTGTTTTTTTCCACTTAAGATTATTATAATCTAGCTTATAGGTGGGGATTATATAAGCTAGCTTATAATAAGCTGGTGGGAAATAAGCTGTCAGGTGTTTGGCAGCCTGGATTATCAGAGTTATGGATTGTTGTATTCGAATGTTTAAAGACTACAATGCCCTGGGAGAGAGAGGCACGGGATTTGGGGGTTGGATGAATGGCAAAGGTGGGTAATATTCCTAAAGTTTTGTGGTCGTTAAGATAAAATGTGGGAAATAAGCTGAAATAAGCTCCTTTTTCGAGCTTACTAGATTACAATAATCTGGGCTATTAGATTATAATAAGTTACCTTATAATCTGGACTGTTTGTTTCCACTTATGATTTATAAACTAGATTATAATAATCTTAAGTGGAAACAAACAGGGCCTTAGTCTTCCTACCGTACTAAATGTCGCTTCTGAAGAGACGGTGGACACTGGTAGCAAGAGAACATCCAGTGCGAAATGTGACAGCACAGAAAATATCCGCTTGTTGTTCTTCCACCACTCGATCAAGTCTATCTTACCTTCGCCAGCAAGATCAAGATCAATATTTGCAAAATCATACTCTTGGAGACAAAATTCCACTTGGAGACCACTTGATGCTACGAGGACGAAGAAGTAGACTTGTCCTTTAGCTTCTTTCACAAGTGAGATGTCAAGCTTGTCATTCCTTGTTGCATCTGCTGTGAGGCCTCTGATCTCGCACTGCTACCAAACTTGTCATGATACATGAAAAAACACAAAAATGCCCCACTTTGACATGTGCAAAAGCTTCCGAGTAATCAAGACCGAGGTATTCACCTATTCCCTCTATACTGAACTGCAAACCTGTCAACTCTTTCGTAGAATCAAAAATAATAGCAAAACAATATAAATGTGAAATAGAACCAAAATATTTAATAAATTTTTTCTCCATTGCTGTGACATCATGGCCTAAAAGGGGATCCTCCCAAGATTTGGCAATCTTGTTTGCAATTAATCAAATAAATTCTATAACTAAGCAAGAGGTAAGATAATAAACACTAGATAGAACCTTTGTCGCTTTATAAAAAGATCTTAAAACTCTAAAAATGACTGGCAATATGCAAATCTGAATTAGTAATTACCAATTCATTGTTTTGACCTTTGTTGTCATGTGCTGCCAAGTCTCTCCTGTCCCGGTTACACCGAACCACGGCTCACTTTACCCGTGCTAGCTACACGGTAACATCCAACCGTTCAAACTGGCCTTCAATATTTCTCATCTTTCTCATGCCATGTTTGAGCTCATCATCTTCCCCGGCATCCTTGATCGTTCTAGACCTCAACTCCTCCATGAGCTTAGTCCCGATCCTCGCGTTGACCACGGTTGACTTCAAGCAACCCTGCATATCCAAACACGAAGAAATCATTTTCGAGCACAAGTTCTTCAGAACTTGGCCCATGTTAGCTTTAACATAGCTCATGCAACATAAATCCACTGACTACACTCACCAAAAATCCCTTCCTCAACTCAAAATCCACAAATATGAATTCTGGCCGAAAGTCTCCATCTGGACAAACTTCAACCAGTCAGATAACCAACCCTCAGGTGGTCACACCGTTGCACCAACCGATCAGACTGGTGGCACACTATCGGTCTGACCGGCGTTCCCCTGACCGACAAGCAACACTACCAATCAAATTTCTAAATCTTTCAAATTGCAATGGTTCATCATAAACTAGGACCTTCTCACATGGTCCTTCAATCCCTCCCTTGATGAACCCATTGGTAATTTCATAAAAATGCAGTTTGGAGATGAATTTATAGGAAGAGGTGGAAATTTGCGAAAGAGCTCCAAATTGTCAAAAGAAGAGCGCAAAGAGCTAAAAATGACCATTTCAGGCAGAGATGAAATGAAGCTACTGAAAATAACAGACATTTCACAAAAAGCTTCGAATTCACCAAATGAGTCAAGAATCTCACTCTAGATCCATATGAAAGAACAATTATGTGATTTGACCTTGGTCATGGTGAGAAGAGATCAAAGGCTCCAACTTAGCAACATTTTGCACAAAAACGCAAAATCATGCGCTAAATGTGCATTTTTAACAATCTTTCTCCCCCTTTGACAGTGGAGTCATCAAGATGCATGGAAGAAGATAGAGCATGAATGAAATGAAGTGGCTATATTTTTTTCATTTTTAACATTTACGAGCCATGAAGATTATCTAAAGTGACTTTCTAAGTATTACACCAAGACATAAAAAGTGAAAGTGCTATCTAGATCATGGCAAAACATGTACAGCTAAGCTAAAGCCACATAAGCAATGATCTAAAATTAAATAGATTTGTAACATGTCAAGGTCCTCAAATTCATAATTTAGCCAAGGAAATCCAAAAATGAGATAAGTCGTTTGAATATACTAAATGGAACTAAGAAGCTATTATTGAGTCAATTTAGAGTGATACAAGTTCAAAATTGAAACATTTTGTTCAAGCACTTGACATTACTTGTAGTTGAGCAAATTTAGCACATTTGGCAATTTTTAATTCATTTTTTGTTTTAGCTGAGCTTCAACGATTTTTCACAAAATTTTGTTTTCTTGGCCACGTGCTAGATCTCAAGCCTTATGTGACCACCCTAAGCAAGAAATTTAAGAAAGTGATCTTAGTCATCCAAAACTCCCCTGAGTTTATACCCAGTGCAAGACTCAATTTAGCTTACTTAACATGGCATGAATCACAAGAAGATCACTAGAGCAAGATATGATTTAATTCAAGTTTTTCACATTTAATAGAGTTAGCATGGCAAAAACTAAACTACATATAGAAGGATATGATAAATCCAGCACACTAGCACAAGATATAGCAAGATATAAAGCAAAGTATCATGTCACATAAGGATAATAATCAAGACTCCATGCATTTATATTATAATGCATATTGCTGAATTTACATACAATATGATACAAATGAGAGATTCCAGCTCCCCCTCAGGAAGTGAGTCAATTTTAGAAGCAATTTGGTTCAAATTGAGTTATGGCAGCATTAAGCTTAAGAAAATCTTAGATGAACTCCCCTTGAACCAAAGCAATAAGCAAGAGAGAAGAACCTTGGAATAAAATGAAGAAATGGCAGTCCTTAAGAAATGGTAGTCCTTAAATCATAGACAAGATAGAAGGCTTACTATGGCTCAGACTCGCTCTTATCTACCCCATATGACTCTAGGCCTATTAGGTGGTGATCTAAAAACACAAGGGAGTCAATACATTCCTTGTCTACCCAAGGGGGTCCAACCCCTGCTAGACCTAAAAGAAGTGAGTGAACTCAATCTAGTGGGAAGAGAAACAACTAATAAGCAGTATCCTGGATCACAAGATGAGAGAAAAAAGTCTAAACAGCTGAGTACGAAAATCACTATGGTTTATGCTAGAGAGACTAACCCAAATACACCCATAAACAAAGTGCAACAGGAGATAAATGTACATATAATACATAAATTATATGATGCTCCCTCTCAGATTATGCCATAAGGATAGACCACCCTAAGCTCTCCCCGTAAGGCCATGAACCTCGAGCTATCTAAAGGCTTAGTGAAAATATCAGCCAACTAGTGGTCACTCTTCACAAACTGAAATACTATGTCACCCTTCTTCACATCAAATATCTACATGCTTGGTCCTAGAGTGCAGCAGTGGGTTCATGGTAATGTTAATGGCAGAAGTGTTATCACAGAAAAGAGGAACACTATCTATGGCTAACCCAAAGTCCTGCAAAGAGAAGTACCAATGAATTAGCAAGTGCCAGAAGTGCTCTTCCTATCTATCCTACAGGCAGCAAAGTCTACATCTGTAAGATCGAAGAGGCTGACTAGAAGAGGGGGTGAATAGGCGGTCTTAAAATTTTCTCTTCTATTAAATGTTTGGCTAAACCAAGTATATAATGCGGAAGTATATTTTCTCAGGGACGAGAAGACTCCCAAAAAGTATCTCTCTGGAAAAAAATATATCGCTACACGACCAGTCATTCTGAACTTTGAAAGTACCGCTCACACAGAGCTGGAAGTACCGCTAGCTGGTCGGACCAGTCACACAGAGTCGAAAGTACCGATCGTCGACCACTGCTTTGACTGCTCCTTCGACCATGGCTTCGATCGCACCTTTGACCATGGGTTCAACCACTCATCCCCATCACTGCAAAGTAGACCCGTCTGATTGGTCGAGGAGGAGGTCTTTGCATAGCTAGAGCGGGAGGAGGTGCACAACAATGGGCTTTGGTACCTCGATACCAGAGCGACCAACCACATGATTGGCTCTCGTGAGGTATTCTCCAAGCTGAGCTCCGAGGTGGTCGGCATAATGAAATTCGGAGATGGCGCCATCATCAACATCGAGGGGCAAAGGACGATCCTCTTCACATGCAAATTCGAGGAACATCGCACCCTTACAGGTGTGTACTATATTCCTCAGCTCACCACCACCCTCATCAGCATCGGGCAGCTTGATGAAATGGGCTACCGAGTGCTGATTGATGGCAAAATCCTAAGGATATGTGATGAGCAGCAGCATCTGCTGATGAAAGTCAGGTGCTCACCAAGCTGATCGTACCCACTCCGACTCAAGATCGGGCAACCAATGTGTCTATCAGCAAGGAGCTCAAAGGAGGTGTAGTAGTGGCATGCAAGCTATGGTCATCTGAATTTCTAGGCTTTGCGCAAGCTCACACAATGCGACATGGTACGAGGGCTACCGCGGATTGATCAGGTAGATCAGGTCTATAACGGCTGCCTCACCGGTAAACAGCAGTGGGCTCCTTTCCTAGAGCAGGGAAAGGACCGCGTGCAGGATGTTCTTGACCTCATCCATGGCAATCTCTGTGGACCGATTACGCCAACGATGCCGAGTGCCACCAGCTACTTCATGCTGCTTGTGGATGACCTAAGCCGCTACATGTGGCTCAGTCTCCTTGCAAGCAAGGACCAAGCTCTAGCGTCGATTAAGCGCTTTCAAGCCATGGTGGAGGTCGAGTCAGGGCACAAGCTCAAGGTGCTCCAAACCGACCGCGGCAGGGAACTCATGTCGGTGGAATTTGGTGAGTACTGCATTGAGTGTGGTGTGCAGCGGTAGCTCATGGCCCCTTATTCCCCGCAGCAGAATAGGGTCATTAAGTGCCACAACCAGACGGTGGTCGCCATGGTGCACAGCATGATGAAGGCGAAGGGGCTCCCTGGGAGGTTCTAGGGCGAAAGTGTCTCCACCGCCGTCTTCATCCTCAACCATGCGCTGACACGAAGCATCGGTGGGAAGACGTCGTACAAGGCTTGGCATGGAAAGTGGCTGGCGGTGCACTTTCTCCACACCTTCAGCTATGTAGTGCATGTCAGGAACCCTAAAGCTGCACCTGAGTAAGCTAGACGACTGGAGCACGACGATGATCTTTGTCGGGTACAAGTCTAGGTCCAAGGCATATCACGTGTATGACCCAGTCACCCAACGTGTGCACATGACGCACGACGTCGTCTTCGATGAAAAGGCGCAATGGGACTAGAGAGCTCATGGTGAAGAAGGTCTGGTGAGTGGACAGGACCATTTCACCATAGAGTACACTGCAGAGTATGAACTAGGAACAGCAGGGATCAGTGGCGCGGATGGAGACCAGGATGCACCATGCACACCCGCTAGTACATGCTCTGGCAACACAGCAATGCTATGGGTAGATGCGGCGATGCCTGTGACACTGGGCACAATGGAGTTCACCTCACCACCAACAAACCTGGGAGAGGTACTCGACGTTGACCACAATGACGCACTACTTCGGTACTGCACCATCAACAACGTCATTGGGCCGGCTTCACTCCATGGTTTCGCACCACACGACCTCGACTCCGCTGGGCTACTATTCACAATAGCCGACAAACCAGCGTCCTTTAGTGAAGCAGAGCAGCACAAGTGCTGGCGCAAGGCGATGCTCGAGGAGATGAAGTCAATCAAGGACAATGGCACTTGTGAGCTCATTGATCCCCCTATTGGCCACCAACCCATCGTGCTCAAGTGGGTCTACATGGCACCATTGCCAAGTACAAGGTGTGGCTGGTCACAAAGGGCTATGTACAACAGGCCGGTATCGACTTCGATGAAGTGTTCGCCCCATGGCGCGCATGGAGTTAGTCTGGTTGCTACTTGCTGTGGCAACACACGAGGGGTTCAGCAATCTAACAAAGGAGGTATATGTGGCTCAGCAGCCTGGGTTCGTCATCGACAACGGTGAGCGCAAGGTACTATGACTCTTAAAGGCGCTTTACGGCCTTCAACAAGCACCCAGAGCATGGAACACCAAGCTCGACACCAACCTATCAAAGCTGGGGTTTCACAAGAGTGTGTCCGAGCATGCTGTGTACACACATGGTGACAGCGCGCGCTGGCTGATTGTAGGAGTGTACATCGATGACCTGATCATCCCCAGCCTGAAGTCAATGACATTCACATGTTCAAGGCCAAGATGAAGAAAATATTTCAAATGAGCGACCTTGGGTTGCTCTCCTACTATCTCGGCATCGAAGTGAGCCAAGGGCCAAGTGGCATCTCATTGTGCTAATCGGCCTATGCGGACAAGGTGCTCGAGAAGAGCGGTATGGAGGACTACAACAGCTATCAACCACTGATGGAAGCTCACTTGAAGCTAAGCAAATCAAGCTCCAGCTCACTAGTAGACACCACCCAGTACTGGAGTATTGTTGGCAACCTCCAGTATTTGGTGAACACACGACCAGACATGGACTATACGGTGGGCTACACAAGCTGGTTCATGGAGGAACCACATGAAGATCACCTGGCCACGGTCAAGCACATACTATGCTACATCACCAGAATATGCAATGCTGGAGTCCACTACGCAAGGAAGAAAGACGGCTGGCTATTGTTGTTGGGATTCAGTGATAGCGCCACGGCTGGTGACCTCGACAACCGCGGAAGCACCATTGGATTACTCTTCTTCCTTAGAAGCAACCCGATCGCCTGGCAGTCGCAAAAGCAGAGGGTGGTGGCACTATCGTCCAGTGAGGCAGAGTACATTGTCATGACGATTGCGACATGTCAAGGCATCTGGCTAGCTTAGCTCATCGGCGAACTTCTTTGCTCAGAGCTCAATGCGCTAGTGCTCAAGGTGGATAATAAATCCGCTATTGTTTTAACCAAGAATCTTGTCTTCCACGACTAGAGTAAGCACATCGACACCCACTTTCACTTCATCTAGGAGTGTGTTGATAGAGGAAAAATCATCCTTAAGCATACTTGCACAGAGAAGCAGCTAGCGAAAATTCTCACGAAGCCACTCGGGCCCGTCAAGTTCTAGGACCAGTGCGCAAGGATTGGCATCGTTGAGATCACATGTGAACGCAGCAAGGATTAGGGGGTGAATGTTGTATAATCCAGCACGCTAACCGTGGTCAAAGAGTTGATCACAACCGCCATGGCCGTAGTCATAGCGACCATGTTCAAAGCCGTAGTTACTGTAGCAGTCATAGTGGGTGTGGTCGAGAGATCACTGTAGCACTTATGAGTCATAGATACAATGTAGTATTCATAGCTATTGTGGTCATTGTTGTGGTTACAGACCAAACAGTAAGACGGGAGTGTGGTAGTGGAGATGACAGATGAACAATGCTTGCCCTTCCCCATAGACGGGGCAGCCATATATATATATATATATTCACATGAGGAATGCCTTACAATTATGCCCTTACACTCATGCACCCATTGCGGGGGCATTTATGCCATTACATGCACCCTATTCTGGGCTTTGCAATTCCTAATCAGGTCGGCTGGGCTTAGGTGGGGGCCTCCCCTACAACAGTCATGAATTCTCTGTAGTAGTCGTTCAATACGTGCTCAGTCCACATGAGAGTGAGTCTTTCATTGTCTGTTAACATCGTGTGCAACATGGCATGGGTTCGTGAGATCGTGTAGGTAGTGGTGCATAATAAGGCTGGCTTAACCACTAGAGTTAGACTAGGATTTTCTTTAAATAGCAATCTAATACAATAGAAAAAGCTACCCAGTTTTCTAGCAGCACAAAAACTTTTTTGTTCTTACTCTGCTCTCCCAACTTCGTGTGTGTTCAAGTGTGAGCTCAAGTGTGTTGATCGGCCAAAGTTCCTGACAGAGGCAAGGCTGAATGGAGACGACGACGCTGGAGGAGAAGGACAGGAGAGGGAGGTGATTACGGGCATGGGTAAGGTGCAGGGAAGCATACCAACCAAGCCGTGGAGGCGGAGAGGCACCGAAGCGGGCCGGCGGCATGCGCGGGTGGTGATGCGTGGAGGCCACCATGGGCAACTCACTGGACGGGAGGGGAGGAGAGCCAGAGGTGGCACCGTGGGTGGCGTGGGGGCATGGATGTGCCCTACCATGAAGGAATCAGGCCGAGGACGACCACGGGCGCAATGGCGGAGTAGAGGAAGAAGAAGGCAGGGCTGCCTCTAGTGGTCGAAGACCAAAATCATTGGAGGGGAAAGGCAGTTGAGGATATGGAACGTGTCATGACATGGGAGGTTCAAGATGAAAGCTCACTGGAGCAGCCAAAATGGCAAGTGGGCATGGTGGTCGGTATGTGGGCACAGGCGCAAGCCTGACTTAGAGTGGAAAGAGGAGGGGGAAGTAATGGGGGAGGTCAGGGGCCAACGTGACAGGGCAATGCATGGTGCCAACATGGCCAGGCAATATGCGCTGGCATGAGGATAGTGTGTGCACGACGTGGGAGCAGGCACACGATGTAGCATGGTGTGCTAGGTCCATGCGGGAACAGCACCCACAAGGCCGGGTCGACGCGATTGTGCACGCATCATGGGTGCTGTGTGGGAGCAGCACTCATGGGTCGGTTGTGTCAGGCGTGTGCAGCATAGGGAGGAGGGGGGAAGAGAAAGGGGGAAGGAAAGGGTGGGGCCCAGCTATAGGGATAGAGATTAAAGGGAAAAGGGAAAAGGGAAAAAAGAAAAGCTAGCAAAATTTGGAAATTGGGATTTTTGCTTTGGAGTTTGAATTCAAATATGAATTCTTGGTTTAAATTTTTTGTGTGTGAATTTCAATGCTGCTTTGTTTGTGGTTTTATCAAATTTTAAATCTCAAATTTCTAATTTCAATTTGAATCTCATATTCAAATTTTGCCTAGATTAATTTGTAATTACTTGTCTTTGTTCTTAGATTTTATTAATTATTATTTGGATTTGCTTGGCGAAAACCAATTCAAGAATCTCAAATAAATGCCAAAATTTTGAAATACACTGAAAAGCAATAAAGGATTTAAAATTTTTCTCATTGTTGAAAATTTCCAAAATTGGGATGTTACAGCTATGTAGGCTGAGCAAAGTAGATAACAAAGACAAGAAGCTAAGCCTTCTTTTTCTTTTTATTTTTCTGTTAGACCATGTGGATGGTTGTGATTAAAAGTGATGATGAATAATAGACATTTGGATTGCTTTGGAATTTGCATTTGTGAATGTTTCTGTCTATTGCAGTTGAAGGTTTCAAGTTCAAGTGGTTTCGGTCATGTATGAGTGGTTTTGCTTGGGTCTGAATGGTTTCGATCTACTTCGAGTGGTTTCAGTTGGTTCCGAGTGGTTTTGGTTGCTCCAAGTGGTTTTGGGTGCTACGAGTGATTTTGCTGTGCTCCGAGTGGTTTAGCTTGGGTTCGAGTGGTTTTTATTACTCCGACTGGTTTTACTCGATTTCGAGTGGATTTGGTCAGCTCCAGGTGGTTTTGGTCTAGTTCGAGTGGTTTCCGTCAGGTCTGAGTTGTATCAGATGGCTTCCAAGTATCTTTGGTGTATCAAACGATGTTCGAGTGGTACATATGCATTAGACGACATTAGAGTACCATCGGAAGATCGAACGTCTTTTTTTGACTATGGTCTTTTCAACCACGACAGACTTCAACCACATCCGGCTTCGACCATATTCGACTTCAACGACAATAGAATGACCATTGAAAGTAATCGTAGCTACATTACTTTTCCATTGTCGTAGCTGCAGTACTCGATAGTCATAAAATTTCATGGTCGGTACTCGATACTTATAGACTGTCATGGTCGGTACCTGATACTCATAGACTTTACTGGTTGATACTCGATAATCGATGACTTTTGTAATCAATAGTCGTAGACCCTTCTAGTTGGTGGTCTTAGACTTTGGGATTGGTACTCATAGACTTTTCCGTCTGCTGTCGTTGTCTTAGACTTTTTGATTGGTTCGTAGACCTCACGATCTGTTGTTGAAGACTTTTGCGATCGGTTGCCATTGGCTTCATGGTGTCGGTACTCGTAGATTTCTTGGTCGGTATGAGTGCTTTAATTCTTGCTATCTTTGAGTACTTCGAGTACTCGTGTTAGGCTAGTGGTAGGACTAACTGGCAGTGATCGATGAACAGTGTTCGAAGGAACGGTACTCGTAGTTGGAGGACTCGGTACTCGATAGCGGTTGACGGTGATACTTGGTACTCGGTTATCGAAGATGCAATGATAGGTGTTGTGATTGGTTATCGAAGACTTGTGGTAGGTGATCGGTACTCTGTAGTCGGTACTCGATGGTTCTAACTGGTAGCGATGCTTGTTATTCCTGAGTGTTTTGAGTGGAGCAATGGTAATTCCCGAGTACTTGTGGTTTTCGAGTACTTAATGAGCTAGCGGTCGTAATGAGTGATCTGAAGCTGATTTCTTGATAGCGATGAGATGTGTGGATGTGGATGACCTGGTTGATGATGATGGATGGTTAAAGGTGTGATTTGAGTGTGTGTGCTAATGACTGTCAAGTTTTAGAGGACTTGTGCCGAAAAAATATTTTTTGGTCTTTGCATATGTAGATGGGCGTGAAAACAATCATGGTTAGTAATGAGCAGGACCGGGACTAGGATGGAGAGATCTGACGTCCAAACGGTTGAGGATGTCACGCGAGATGGTCGGGCTAACGCTGGAGTACATGGAGATCAAAGGTGGTGATGCGTGGAGAAGCTACAGGCGGTGTGGTCTTGGAGACTTCGACACGAAAGTTGTTGAGGCATGATGAAGATACAGGAGGTGCGATCCTAGAGGCTTCGTCACGTGTTGGGTTAGGAGTTGTGGATGGAGTCCATAACTTGGAAAAGATAGAGTTTGGTTAAAACCCATATTAGCAAAGGTTTCAGGTCCCTTGATTCGAGGTAAAGAGAAGATCCTGTGTTCGTATTTGAGTCGAACACGATTTAGGTCTCTAGCATATAAAAGTAGAGGTAGGCTAAGGGTTTTAGCTGGTGGCTTTGCGAGGCTTTTTGTGCTAGGGTTTTTTGAGGTGCTTGTGAGGGCACTTTGTAACTCCATGAAAATTCAGCAATAAAGAACATCTTGAATCAATCTGGTTCGTGATTTCTAGTGATTGCAGTTTGGGCAAAGCATATGACTGCGAGCAAAATTGAGTAATAAGTGTTCGTTCGAGCAGTTGAATTCGTCATCGACTACGAAGAGATTTTAAGAAACATTTTCTTTTTGTAAGAAAGGGCAATCTAATTGCCTAAAGAAAGAAACGACAATCTAAGCTTGATTTAAGCACAATACGCACATGGACTTCTTTTTTGGGTCGTCGTCTGCATGTCCAGTCTGCTAGCCACGATGCGGACCAAATTCCGAAACAGGGGTGTTTGGCCTGATGGGCTAAGTCAGCAATATTACTTACCATAGCTACTTTGCAATATTCACTAAAAAACTACTCTACGATACAAATTTGCTGGATATTGCCATCAGCAATAGGATGGCAGAACTGAGGAATATTATATTAAGCGCTATACATCGATATATCATATATAGCTAGTATATATATAGTACTATAGCAGGGAAGATCGTCGATCAGCTGCCCATGCATCTCAGTTTTGTGCAATGGCACATATTCTGTATTGGATTGCATTGTTTAGCTTTGTGGAGAGAGAAGAAGCAAAGAACAAGCGGTGGAGAAGAAACAAAGCAATCAGAATGCAAAAACTAAGTTGTGATTTTTGGTAAATTTGGTATTTTCTAACACAGAAAATTTTCACTATATCTTTTATGTGCTGATCACATACTACCGTTTATTCCCAACTAACGATGGTAGTTATATGTTCAGTTTTGCTCAGTCCTAGCAATTAGCACGTACAGAGATGATAAGATTTATCATGTATTCAGTCATGTGGTAAATGCCTTTGCCCTTTGGTGTTAAAAGCATGAAATTTTGGAGTAAGTAATTAGCATGTTGTTACCAACAGAGAGCATTTTGAAGGAATTTTTGCGGCCCAACTCTAATACCGTTGTTAACTAGCTTTCGTAATTTGCTCTGTGTTTTGGTTGCTGCAATGGTTGAAGAGCTGAAAGCTCAAGCTAAACGCGCGGCCCATGAGCAAGCTAACGGGTTGGCAACTAAAAATCGGGCTCGATAAGCAGAAAAATGGACTAATCTATCTGAAAATAACACAGCAAAGAACAGCAACTGAAGCAACCCTCGTGGGCCGCTGGATGGTGATCAATTGGTTGAAAAAAGTTGCTCTGTGTGTGTTTTTACACTCCCATTTCGTTTTTAGTTTTGCTATTGCACAGTTGACTAAAATTTTTCTCTGTCATCTGAAGTTACACTCCTAATCATCTAAACTTGCACCCTATCTTGAAGTTGTACTCTCAGTCACCTAAAATTACAGTGTAAAAAAGTAACTGAAGATGAAAAAATATAGTCGCTGTACAATAGCTTCTTACGCACGTCGTTGTCTTCCTCCGTAAGTTTGGATCCAACCGAACGTTTATACGAAGGTACCCCATGAAGTAACCAATTAGGCTTTTTTTTTAAAAAAAAGGAAGTGACCAATAACACGCTTAGCTAGCCAGTGGACGACTTTGTTGTCACAATTACACTAGTAAACTTATCGCACCAGTCGGTCACAATTAATTTAATTTATCTTAATAATGGCTCAAGTGGCTATTATTAATTTAGGGCCTCACTTTTTACCGGCATATCACTTTGTCTGCATCTGTTTACACGCTGTGTATCTACGAAAGGAGACTTGACGGACGACTTAAACGTTGACTCGAGCTGCTATTTATAAGTGCGTGCCATCAAACTGAACGTAAGCAAACAGACTCACAACAAACAATCAGGCAACAAGCCAAGAATAACCACTATGCATGCCACTGCCACCTTCTTGCTCCTCGTCGTAGCTGCCACCTTCTTCTCAGTTGTCAGCCCTGTGTGCCTGCCGCACGAGAGGGACGCCCTGCTGGCCTTCAAGCGAGGCATCACCCACGACCCCTTGCACCTCCTCGCCTCGTGGCGTCGGGTCGAGGACTGCTGCCAGTGGAGTCGCGTCCGGTGCAACAACCGGACCGGCGGCCATGTCCTTGAGCTTCGTGGCATGCCCCCAGATGAATGGATGGAACTCCCTGGAGTGGGTTTGGTCGGCCAGATAACTCCATCCCTACTCTCTCTGGAGCATCTGGAGCACCTCGATCTCAGCTGGAACTTTCTGGAGAGACCGTCTGGTCGTTTTCCAGTGTTCTTGGGCTCTCTTGAGAACCTGAGATATCTGAACCTCTCCGGCATACATTTCACCGGTATGCTACCTCCTCAGTTCGGTAATCTTTCAAAGCTGCACTATCTCGACCTCTCCGACAACGACAATAGTGTGCTATCAACAGATTTATCATGGTTAACAAATCTACCTTCGCTACACTATCTCAACCTGAACGAGGTAAATCTCAGCATGGTAGATAATTGGCCTCATGTCATGAACATGATTCCATCTTTGAGAGTCCTCTATCTTTCTGGTTGCTACCTGCAGAGTGCAAATCAATCGCTCCCGCACATAAACCTCACGAAACTTGAGGAGCTTGACCTTTCGGGGAACCAATTTGACCAACCAGTTGCTTCTTGTTGGTTTTGGAACTTGACAAGCCTACACTATCTCAACCTGAACAACTTAGATCTCAGCATGGTAGATAATTGGCCTCATATCGTGAACATGATTCCGTCTTTGAGAGTCCTCTACCTTTCTAGTTGTGAGCTGCAGAGTGCAAATCAATCGCTCCCGCACCTAAACCTCACGAAACTTGAGGTGCTCGACCTTTCCTACAACCTGCTTGACCTTCCAGTTGCTTCTTGTTGGTTTTGGAACTTGACAAGCCTCAAGTACCTCGATCTTGGAGGTAACTATTTGTATGGTCAAATTCCAAATGCACTGGGAGACATGACGTCCCTCCAAGTATTTGATTTTTCATTCAATTATGCTGCAGGAATTATAGCGCCAAACTTGCTGAGGAACCTATGCAATCTAGAAATTCTAAACCTTGAAAGTAGCCATTCGTCTGCGAACATAACAGAATTATTTGAGAGTTTGTTGCATTGTCCATCTAAGAAACTGCGGGAATTGTGTTTGTCGGACAACAATTTCACTGGAACGCTACCAACTGGGATTGGCCAATTTACCAGCATAGTCACTCTCAACCTCTATCACAACAAACTCACTGGAACTGTATCCTCTGAGATCACTATGCTAACTCACTTGACAAACCTTGTCCTGGGCTACAATTACTTGGATGGTGTCATCACAGAAGAACACTTTAGTGGTCTACATAGCTTAAAATACATAGACTTGTCTCATAATCACTTGAAGATTGCGGTAGGTCCTCAGTGGTCACCACCCTTTAAGCTACAATGTGCATATTTTGCATCTTGCCAAATGGGTCCTCAGTTCCCAGCTTGGCTTCAACGGTTGGTGGATACTGAGGAGATAGACATTTCAAGCAATGGTATAACTGATAAGCTTCCAGATTGGTTTTCTACAGCACTCTCAAAGGTTACATTATTGGACATCTCCAACAATCGAATCAGCGGTGGCTTGCCACCAAATATGGAAACCATGTCATTGATGTCTTTCTATCTATATTCAAACCAAATAACTGGCCAAATACCTCCATTGCCAAGAAACCTCAGCTGTTTGACCATGTCAAAAAACGCTCTTTCGGGACGTGTTCCAGAATCTATTTGCAAATCTCGAGAGTTGGAGATCTTAGATCTAGCAGACAATCTTTTGGAGGGCGAATTTCCTCAGTGTTCCTGGATGGAAGATCTAATCGGTCTTTCTTTAAGTAACAATAGGTTCTCAGGCAAGTTCCCATCTTTCCTACAAAGTTGCCAAAATCTGGCTTTTCTGGATCTATCAAAGAACAATTTCTCTGGAAGATTACCTATGTGGATTGGAGACATTGTGCAATTACAGTATCTACAGCTAAGTTACAATACGTTCTATGGGAATATTCCATCCAGCATCACCAATCTTACATGTCTTTCTAGTTTGAATCTAGCAGGCAATAGATTATCAGGTGTCATACCTTGGAATTTGTCAAATTTAAAAGGGATGGCAGGAATGTGTAATGACCAACGTACAGGCTTACGTACATTTCCACATGTTCTTTATTTGTCTGAGGTCATGAAGCGGCAAGAACGTTATTATGATTATTATGACATGTTCAACATTGACTTGTCGTCCAACTGCTTAACTGGTGGAATTCCAGAAGATATAGCTTCTCTAGCATTGATAAATCTGAATTTGTCAATCAATTTCTTGAGTGGAAAAATTCCTGATAAGATTGGGTCCATGCAATCATTGGAATCGTTAGACCTCTCAAGGAACAAACTTTTTGGAGAAATCCCACTCAGCCTATCAAATCTAACATATTTGGGCTACCTAGACTTGTCGTATAATAATTTATCAGGAGGAATACCATCAGGATCACAACTTGACACCCTCTACGCGAACAATCCATTTATGTATAGCGGCAACAATGGTCTTTGTGGGCCTCCTCTTCAAACGAATTGCTCTAGAGGTATTTCATCAAAGCAAGGTGACGGTGATCCAAGGTTGTACTTTCACCTTGGGCTTGGGTCAGGATTTGTTGTTGGCCTCTGGGTTATATTTTGTACCATGCTCTACAAGAAAACATGGAGGATTGTTTATTTCCGCTTTTTTGACAAGGTGTATGACAAAATATACGTATTTGTCGTTGTCACTTGGGCAAGTTTGGCACAAAAGACAGCTACAAAATTAAGCTAATTGGGAAGCTTGGCTAGAATGGCAACTGCAAAATCTAGTCACATTACAAATAAATCGGCTGGTAGTGAGTGTGTGTGCGCGTGTGTTTTTCTGGTGCCATGATGCTGCCACGTTTATTTGGTTATGCATGCTATTTCCTTTGAAGTTAAAACAATTAATAAATGTTGATCAGTTCATGTTTGATTTCTTATCGTGGACGTGCATCTTGAAGATGCTACCGAGCCTTCTGACAACTGCGAAGAAACATATAAGGTGGTTGGTCGGCAATATAAGCCATTCCTTGCTTTCATTGAAGCGTCTGGAGCACCTTGATCTCAGCATGAACAACCTCCAGGAGCCGAATGTACATGTCCCAGATCGAGCATGCATCACATCGGGCCACGGTGGCGCATCGAATAACGTGTGCCTGAACGGAGCATGCATCGCGTCAGGCCATGGCTGTGCGCACGTCGAAGAATGTGTGCCGGACATGGCTTGCCATGAAGGCGAGTCGTAACTCGCGACACCACAATGCCGCTCGCCATAGTTCCGTGCCAAGCTACTCGCCTGTACCTGTACTCGTGCTTCCATTGATAGATTCATAACTACTGAAGGTGTTGACAAATTCCCCTTGGCCACCACGCTGCCAAGTGTCGACGACATTGATGCGTTTCCATCCAATCAATCTTGTGAGCGAGCATCTGACGATGCCAAAACGATTAAAGATTGAACTTAAACTGTAATTAGGTGCAGGTTCTTTGTATGACACGTTGTCAATTGATGTCTTCCCAATGATAAAATGTGTTCCGGTGTTATCTCAACCTAAAACCTACAACAAAACTCATTTTTGGTTTACACATCCAAACAAAGTAATATCCAAACAAATGTTTTCCCTGGAGGGAATTACTTCTATGGAAACGTAATAGAGTTATTAGAAAGGTCACCGCAATGTCCATCCAACAAACTGCAAGAGTTGTACTTGACAAACAACAACATCAATGGAGCCCCACCAAATTGGATAGGGCAATTAACTAGCTTAGTCACTCCTGAGCTTTCTTACAACCACATCTCCGGATCTTTACTACCACCAAATTGGATAGGGCAATTAACCAGCTTAGTCACTAATTTGGTTATTTTGGACCTCCATGGTAAAAACATCACTGGACCTGTCCTTCTGAGATCGGTATGCTCACTAGTTTGACCAAACTGGACCTCAGCTACAATGAACTGGATGATGTCATCAATGAATAACACTTTGCTCATCTAAAGAGTTCAAAGCACACAGACTCATCTCACAATCCCTTGAAGATTCAGATTGGTTCAGGATGGCGACCACCCTTTGGACTTCAGACTGCATCTTTTGCATCTTGCCAGATGGGTCCTCGTTTTGCTGCCTGGCTACAATCGCAAGCCGGTATTCCAGACTGGTTCGCCACTACATTTACCATGGCAACCGAATTGAACTTCTACAACAATCAATCACTGGAGGATTACCAATAAATTTGAAAATCATGTTGTTGTGGAGGTGCCCAACCACTTGGGCCATCAGGATTACTTAGTGAGCCTTAGAGTAAGTCCATAGGAACATCATTGTACGTATAATAAAATGTACCTATGTACCCTCACATATTATAACTATTGAGGGGTAGGATGGGCATTTGCCATCCACCAGCTATGTATATAAAGAGCCTCAAGAGGACGAGGCGGAGAGGCATGCTCTCATTTTTCCTCACTAGCTCTCTCTTGCACACACACCCAAGTAGTGGTCTATGGCTCCCTCCGTTTCATATCCCCGAGGAAGGGTATGAACTACCTATTGTTTGACTCGTTACACAATAGTGGGCACCGACTATGGGGACATGCAGAAAGCTACACTAGGAAGAAGAGTTGAAGGAAGCTAGAGATCTCCATCACATTCATGATGCGCCTGGTTGATCGTTGACTTTGGAGAAGGCTCTGTCTCTACCATCACATTCATGATGCGCCCAGACCTGAACCTGGTGGCTCATCACCGCAAGCCACCATGCCATCACCGCGAGGCTACACGCTTGCGTCGTAAGCTCGATGTCTTCACCGCGTGCCCCCGCAGCCATGGTGGCAAAGTCGCCATGTGCAACCGCAAGCACTACTACGGGATTGAAGCCATTCACGCACGTCTACACTGTTCCACCGAAGCCTCCATTTGCCAAATTTGGAAGGAAGAGCAGGGATAGAGATTTTCACGAGGGGAGACTTGATCTGCAACGGTTGAGGTAGTAGATTTTATTTAGTTCTGTAGCACCCTCAAAAAAATATCCCTAACCAACTCTGTCTACCTCTCCGTTATCTCTCTCCACTCTCTCTACCTCTCCCGTTTTATCTCTCTCTCTCTCCCGCAAGCTTCACATGGGCAGCCGACGGCGGCGGCAGCACGAGGTGCGGCAGTGGCGGCCGGCCGGCGAGCGGCGGTGGCACACGCCCGCATGCCCGCTGCAACTCAACCGGCCGCGGCCGTCGGCCGGTGGCCAGTGGCAAACGTGCGGCCGAATGTGGTTTCGCATGGCCGAACGTCTGTTCACTCAGCCGAACGGCATTTCACTCGACCGAATGTAGTTTCGTTTGGCCAAGCAGCGTTTCGCACGGCCGTGGGGGCTAGCAAACCCGTTTTCTTTCTAGTCTAATTTATCTCCTGTCGTTCTTTTATTAAATTCATCTTTATATGATTGGTTGCCTTCCGTACCACCCTGTAGGTTAGCACGCAGCTATTGAAGGAGCAGCTGGGTAGTTGCGCATTTCGGATCCATCATGCAGCGTGTTCGTCAAGAGTGCTCAAGGCAAGTACCTCGCGGCCATGACCTTTCGGTTTCACATATAATGTGTTTCCAGATTGCTTGTCACCTTGTCATTGAGTATAATTATCATATCACTCACGCTTACCTGTCTAATATCATATCATTAAAATTACCTGTCTGATATCATATCATTAAAGTTACCTAACTACTATCATACCATTAAAGTTACCTAGCTGATATCATATCACCGAAGTTACCTCACTAATATTATATCGCTAAAGTTACCTGGCTACTATCATATCACTAAAGCTTATCTAGTCAATATCATATCACTAATGCTGTCTGGTTATTCTCATATCGTTCATGTTTGTCTGGTTATAGACTTTTAATATTGTATTCATACCATGATGTTCTAGGTTATTTTATTTCACCTGCTTGATGTTTATTAGGATGCTCAGTTAAAATGTTCTCAAGTTCATGCTTTTAATTAGTGTTTTAGAATCTATGCTTAAACCGTTAATGGAGGGTAGCATATGAACATGTTTTAACTTAGGTTTAAATTATTGATACTCTTTTGATATTAGGGCTGCTATGTTTTAGTTTCTAATATTATGTTCCAATAATTGTATGATGTTGTATTTGAGCCATGAAGGATGTATGTATTAAACCTGTTAATTTGACTAATAATCACTTATCACATAATAAAACTTGATTGGTTGATAACTTTGTGTGAGCTATATTATAATACCTCTTTATGTTAATTACTATATCAGTATCACCTTATCATTATTCCACATTGCCCTCATATCAGAAACTATGTCTTTCCATTTTCAACCCTAGCACATCTTTCCACTTCTCATAACTTTATTATAGTCTTATCCTTGCCATCTCTTAGTTGCCTTAAGTTCATACTAAATAATCTGTCCATGATGTATCGGTTACCTTATCACCATAGTATCCCCCCTATCATCCTCATATCGGGAATTATGTGTCTTCATTTCCAATCTTAGCAAATTCCCTCACTTTTCCTAATTTTATCTTATCTTTCTCTTAGTTCCTTAAATTCACACCATATAACATGTTAATAATATAATGGTTACCTGGCTTAGGATTATCCACATATAGGGGAAATTTCCACCCACCTGGTAACGTACGGGGGGCCGTACACTTTTGTTACTCAGGATATTACACCCCGTCAGCGGTTATACAGTCGAGGACGATGGCGTGCCTAACTATCCTCGTATAATTGGGTATGTGGGGAGTAATCGCCAATGCCTTTGCCACAACTTGCTAAATAACGATTATCCCCGTTGACCAGATGATGGTTACCTGGCATGGGGTCATCCACATATAGGGGAGATTACCACCCACCTGGTAATGTACGAGGGGTCATACACTTTCGTTGCACATGATATTACACCCCGTCGGCGGTTATACAGTCGAAGACGATGGCGTACCTGACTATTCTCATATAACTGGGTATGTGGGAAGTGATCGTCGGTGCCACTATCATAACTTGCTAAATAACATTTATCTTTAATACCACTATTCCTGTGATCTCTATCTCCTATCTGTATCAGTGTTTTTGATAACCTAACTTCATTGCTCTTAATCTGTATCAATTGCTTGGTTGCTTGCTTTGTTTATCCTTTACATATCTTGTTTGCATTACCTGTTCTTTGCTCTCCGTATTGCGACCGTTGTTGGGTACTTGCTGAGATTTTCAAATCTCACGCTTGCTGTTTTCATTCTCAGGTAAAAGGCTAGTTGAGTGATAGCATCATGCATGGGTGAGAGCACTTGAGTTTTCAGCACTGTGGCTTGTCACTATTTGTTGTTTTATTTGTTCTTATTTGGTTAGAAGTGGACCAGTCCCATATTTCAAACATTTATTTTAGCCTCTGTTGATTCTTTAGTAAATTACCTTTAAAGTTTGTTTACTCGTGAATTATATTATTGCTTTTATTATTCATTCTTCACTTTGGCGAGGACGTTCCATAGTAGTATCTCACATCGTTATATGGGGTGCTGCAAGTTCAATGTCTGAGGATCCATTCAGTTCAACGTCTGAGGAATTGGGTCACTACTACAAAAAGGCTAATATTGCATGGCACATTACAGATAGTTTTCCAAAACCGTTAGTGTTAAATACAAGCACAGATGGTTTTAGTTTAGAGACCATCTGTGTTGCTGCCAGAGCCAAAAATCATCTGTGATATTGCCAAATATTACAAACGGTTTATATTAAAAACTGTATATAATAATTCCACTATATTAATTACTCGCAAACCCGTCGACCCTATATATATTGTGCTCTAGGGTTTTCACCATTGTATTAACACTATACCCGAACTCTCGTCCTCCCCCCAAGCGCGTCGCCACCTCGAGCGCGCCGCCTCCCCAGAGCTATCCTCCTCCCCCGAGCGCATCGCCTCCCCGAGCATGCCATCTCCCTGAGCGCGCCGCCTCCCCGAGCACTCCTCCCTCGAGCTCTCCTCCTCTCCCAAGCACATTGCCTCCCCGAGCACGTCGCCTCATCGAGCGCGTTGCCTCCCCCGAGCACTCCTCCCCTGAGCTCTCCTCCTCCCCCAAGCACACCACCTCCCCCGAGCACACCGCCTCCCCAAGCCACACAGTGAGCTTTACTGTATGTTTTAGATTGTGGCTTTTTGATTGCTCAATGAGGAAATTTGTCAAGATTAAAATCTCAGTGACAATCTAGGATTATTCTGCTAGTTTGATTCACATTTGCTAGTTGTATACTTTTGTTCAGTCGGTAGCTTTGTCAATAGTTAGTCCTTAGTCTCCTGCTCAGTATTGCTTATTGTTGTCCTTTGGCTTTGCCGAATATATGTTGGTTCTGCATGCTCTAGACATTGATACTACACTAAGGTAATATTCAATTAGACAATCTAGCATAATTTTTGAGGAATTATTGATGTGATCATTGAAATATTGACAAGAGTGGAAGAATGCCAAGTTTAGAACTTGTGCAACTCCTCACCTGAGAGTAAAAACACACTTCTTAATCTGTGCATTATGCAGATTTTTAATGCCTGCTTTTATGTACTATTCAACGTATTACCATATGTTAATGGCATGAATAGTTTATATGTTTCGAGAGATAATACATATATATTCATGTCATTTTCATATTACTCAATTCTATTATCTTTTGATGAGATCCCCTTATTCGATCTCTACACACTCAACGCCCTCGACGTCTCACTCATTTGATGCTGGACACTGTTGTGTACAATCACATTCTATATTCATGTAATACCAATAAATATCATATATAACTCATTGTTTTTGTGTGTGCGTGAATATATATAGATACATGGTGACTAAAGCTAGAGCAACGAAATCACCGATTGGCTTTCTCGACCTACGCTTGGTCTCTATGGATATCATCAACGAGGATGCATCATTTGTCGAGAATTACATCATGAAGGCATTGGAGGCTTACCATAACAAGGAATTCATACTTATGCCTTACACATGTGGATTCTATATTTGCCACAACATGCAACTACTCATCGATTCTGCAAAGATCAATATTAATCCTCAGGTTAATTTGTCAATCTTGTGATAATTATTTCATACTTACCAATTTATATATGTATGCACGACGTTGTTCTTCCTACCAATAGGTTGTGTTCATCGCTATAACTCCATTGGAATAGCATGACCTCTCAGAAATTTGAGGACAGTGTGTGTACTTCTTGTGATCTAAAGTCATAAAAGAAGGTGGGGAATTCCACAATGTATAACAAATTTTACTGCGATAAGATTTGAGCTTAATTATTTATGTGTACATGTATTTGTTCATGGATGGACAATTTATTTCATTTCAGTTAATTGATTTGTGAAATGGATGCTCTTCTTTCTGAAATAAATGAATGTGAATTGGATGTATGTATAATGTATTGATATGTTTATTTCAGAGGGCATGGCTAGTATTTCTTGAGGCTAGCTAACTAATAAAAATAGATTTCTGATTAGAAAAGAATATCACAAATGGTTTCCACTACAAATCATTTGTGATAGTAAATATCACAGATGGTTCATATTTGAAACCGTCTATGATAAATCTATATCGCAGACGGTTTCAACTATCACAGACGGTTGTAGTTGAAACCGTCTGTGAAATACTGCATCACAGACGGTTCGAAAGCCGTCTGTGATGATCTCATATAATCACTGACCCATAAACTTAGATGGCTTACGAAACCGTCTGTGATGATGTTGTTGAATCATCTGTGATGACCTTTTCTATAGTAGTAGGTGGTGAAGAAAATGGATCCCAAGACTTGGAAAACTTCAGTAGACTTGGAGACTTGGAACTAAATGCTTGTTCTCAACCTATCCTCCACAAGAGGACATGAAGAAGAGAATTGGCTTGGAGCAGGAAGCAATGTGGCTTTGCGGCATGTGGCTAAGAGGGCTAACCAGTTTGGACGAAAGGGCCATTAGTTTCTTTGGCCTAGTTGACCGCTTATTTTTGGGGGTCAACCCTATGCCCATTTGGTCATTATTTTGCGGGATGGGCCAGTGGGTCAATGGATCAACCCACCCCATTGCATCCCTAAGGTGAAGGCCCGTGGCTTTAGCCGAACAGGTGGAGGCCCACACCTTTGGCAGGCAAGCTAAGTCCCTCCCGCGCGCGGAGGCTGAAGGCTTCAGCGGAAGGCCCACGATGACTCTCTCGGGGTAGCGCACCATGCTGTGCCAAACCGCTCGCATGGCCCCCCATTATATTTACTACAAAAACATTACCACATATCGCCGCACCTAGGAGTCAAGCCTAAGAGGCCACGCATGTGTAGGACTTAAATCCCACTTGCTAGCCATGTGGAACCCCTGGTCTAGTTGGTTATGTGTACAGGAATAAATTTACTTATACCTGTTCCTTAGTGCTGCTATTTTGACTAGAGTAGGTGGACGATTAGCGATCTCTTGACCAAGATAAGCAATGATTATTGCTGGTTAGTTGCATGGCGTGATTAAGTACATTTGTTTTCGATTGTTTAGTGCAAAATTACATGGTTTAACTAACTGCTTATGTGTACTAATTCATGACACTTTTCTTGCATGCCTGGAACTAAAATATGCTAGGAGGCCCTGGAGCCCTAGCATAATTCTTGCGGGAGTGTAAACAAACCACACAAAGGTCTCAGAGCCCTGATGTACTCCATGGAGTATAAAGAAGTCCACACTAGTGGCATTTATAAGCCCACCACCGTGGCATAAAAGACCGCCGGAGGCCCAAGAAGCCCTGCGTAACTCCTATGGGAGTATAACAAACCACGTGGAGGCCCTAGAGCCCTGTGTACTCCACGGAGTATAAAGAAGCCCACATATGTGGTATTTATAAGCCCACCACCGTGGCATAAAAGACCGCCAAAGGACTCCAAGCAATGGTGTAACTCTAGCAGGAGTATAAACAAACCGCGTGGAGGCCCTGAAGCCCCAGCATACTCCACGGAGTATAAAGAAGCCCACAATGGTGGCATTTATAAGCCCACCACTTTGGCATAAGAGACTGCCAGAGGCCCAAATCCTCGCATAACTTCTATGAGTAGGGATGTCAACGAATCAAATGTGAATCGATAGTGGTCTTTCCATATTCATATTTTTAAAATGAATACAAATTCAAATATACTCGAATATGAATATGAATCAAATACTTACTCAATTCGGTCGGATGCGAATATCCTATGACACAATGAAGTTTAGCAAATTGACACCGGTTTATAGTAATATTTATGCCTTTTTTCTCTAGTTTATCACATAATCATCAATCATTGATGCCATTTTACCACTAATTCTAGATATATTACAAATAAATAAGATATAAACATATCGAATTTGGCTAAAAAGAACACGTAAAAAGCTTTATTGGGGGATGTGACAAAATGAAAAACATCAAATACCAAATTAAAGTCCACCGTGATGATGGGCTCATCGAGATGATTGAAATGCATATATAATATGCCCGATTTGGAGATCAAATATAAAAGATACGTCAAGTATTCCATGTACTACATTTGAATCCGGATAATATCTGTATCCGTATTCATTTAGTACTATATGTCGTATACCACACTTGACTTCATATTCAGGGAAAAAATCGGATACTATCTAGATCTGTATTAATTCATTTTACAATACAAATGCATTTACACTTCCCACATTAGCTACCAATCGAATTCGGATGCCGGATAATTCGGATTCGATTGACACCCCTAGCTAAGGGAGGATAAACAAACCGCAGGGAGGCCTCAACGCCCTGATGTACTCCATGAAGTATAAAATAAGCCCACACCAATGGCATTTATAAAACCAAAAACCCTAGCACAACTCTTGCGGAAGCGTAAACAAACCACGCGAAGCCTCAGAGCCCCGACGTACTTCATGGAGTATGAAGAAGCCCATACTGGTGGCATTTATAAGCCCGCCACCACGGCATAAAAGACCACCGAAGGCTCCAGAGCCCCTGCGTAACTCTTGCAGGAGTATAAACAAACCACGCGAAGGCCCTTGAGCCCCGAGTACTATACGAAGCATAAAATAAGTTCACACCACTGGCATTTATAAGCCCACCACCGTGGCATTAAAGATCGCTGGAGGCATTAAAAAATATACTAACATTTAATTCTCTTGTGCGGGCTCTACTTTGGATGAGTAGGCTGAATTGCTTCTTCTTAGCTTGGTTCTTCTATATGGTTACCCCAATGTTTACATTGTCCTTTCTACTCCTTCAATTTAGAGTAGAAATCTTAATCCAAATAGAAGTAAGAGTTCTAATTTTAGTATGATTCATCCATAATTCTTTATAGCACATATTTCTAAATCCTAAAATGCTATATATGAGTCTCACTAACTCAACAAAGAGAAATATACTTTTATTATTTTCATATATTTAATCTAAATAATTTAAAAAATATTGATAATAGTTTTGACTGTATATAACAAAAACAATTTCCTTCTCTGACATGTTGCAATAAATGCAGTCGACAATCATAGTCAATCATCATGATCGATTCGACCACGTCTAGTGTAACATCATGATTTTCAGAGCCTTTTTAAGCTTTTAAAATAAAATTCACCATTTGAATTTTTCTGGAATTAATTAAAGCTTAATTGGAATTTTCATTAATTAAAAATATTTAATATGATTAAATTAAACAATAATATTTATCAAAATATTTTATTTGTGTTCCTTGTGTCACAAGGAATTTTTCTGCATTTTCTTAGATTTTTCAGAGTTTTTTTGAAGTTCAAAAAAAAAAATAAAAAGAAAAATTCCCATTGAGTCACACATCACCATGAGGTGAGCACGCTTAACTCCATTGTTTCCAAGCAACCAGCCACCAAGTCAAGCCTTGTTCTTTCCTGGTCAAACTCCACCTTTCTTTCTTTTCTTCTCTAAATCCAACTACTATTCGTTTCTCCAACGCGCACCAGACGCGATCGATTGCGTGTGCACAGTTTCCTTCTTTTTCCTCTCTCTTCATAACTTCCAATCCGGACCTTATTTCAATATCCTTTCAAAAGAAAAGTTGTGTAAAATCACGTAAGAAATCCATCCCAACTGGCTTTTTTCCGTTTCGTTCATCTGTTTGCCTTTTATCTTCTATTTTCTAAAACGGACTCTAAACCAAAATTCGCTAATTGGAGTCGGTTTCTATCTCTTCCAAGCCTATAAATACGACCCCTTGACCCCTCTAAACTTGTCCTAAGCCGTGCCAAGTCCCCTCAAAGGCCAGAACGCCGTCGGCACCAAGCCCCTCCGGTCCCGAATTTGCTCGTCGCGTCCTGAGCTATCCGGTGAGTTTTTCCGTGATTCTTTCGCGTCACATTGTGCCCTCATGTGCCATCTACCTTCTTGCCAAATTAATTTGGTTTTGGTGTAGCCAATCTTCCGGAATCGAGTTTTCCCCAATCTAGGTCAAGAGCGTTTCCCGACGTCGATTCGTCGCCTCCAGTAAGCTTTAGCCCTTGCCGTAATTTTTCTTAGACTTGCCTCGCCGCGTTCTACGCCGTGCTTCCTTCCTTTTCCCCAAAAAGCCTCCACAAATTTTCGCCCCCGACATCTCACCATGGCCGCGGCATCTCGTGTCCCCATCTATCCGGTGGTGTTTTCCCCAATCCGTTTGCGTCACATTGTGCCAAACCATCCCAGGTAGCTACCCTCCAAGTGGTTTTGGATTTTGTTCACCGATCACCAAGATATCAAGTTTTTCCTTTTTCCTTCCCGACGTCGTTCAAACGTCGATTGCGTCGTCTCCGATGGGTTTTCGGCTGAGCCGATAATTTTCCTAGCTTCTCCAAGCCGCGTTCTAACCTGTGCTCACCCTACATCTCCATGTCCTATGACCAGATTTTATTCCTCTCTCCTACCCATGTCGTTGTAGCCGCCGTGCCGTCACCGTTCTCCGTTTGGCGTGCCATCACTTCCTATGTGTGCCTTAGGTCCCTAGCAACCCATTTTGCTAGTTAGATTCACCTCCCATGCCTCCTCTCGCCGGCGCCAGCCTTCTCTCCAAAAGTGCTGCTCTCGGATAAACAGTAACTTTTGCTATTTTCCAGCAATTTCTCGACCGGCAAACTTTAGATCGCTCGTTCTCCTTCGTCCTAACTCCGATTGACCCAATTATTTTTCCTAAATTCATCTAAAATTGAGCTATATCTTTTGGTTCAGGTTTGGAAGTTTTTGGAGTCCATTTGAATTTTATTTGAATTTATTTTGTGTTTCGATTTGTTTTCTCTCTCGTTAGATCACGTGTTCGAAGGAGCTGAAGTCGGATTCGAGGATCAAGAGCCATCAACTGAGCAAGGCCAAGGTAAGTCGTGTCCTTTGATCATGTTGAACCTAGTTTTCAAATCTATTATGTATTATTTTGTTTTAAATTATCATGTATTGCTACTTTATTATAAAACCCTTGTATTGGTAGTTAATGACCTAATTGATTATTTCCTCCTTGATAATTTGAATACCATGATTCTATTGTCACCATAGGATGGGGAAATTGTTTGGTGATGCAATACTAGCTGTCACATGGGTTGTACGTTTAATTTGCTTAGCCATGCTTATTACTAGTACGATGGGTCTATCATCACATGTGTTAACTAATATTGACTTAATGATATACTGGAACGTGGTGGTCAACCACAGTTATAAAATTTGTTTGCCATGACATGGGTAGTGTCACTGGTATTGGTTATACAAACTTGGTTTTCACTTAGGCGAATGATTGTGCAGTAAAAGGGGTGCAGGTTGCACATGGGATGTGGATGTTTCGCCTGAGTAATACTTAAGGACTTAGCTTTGTGCGCTATTGAAGATCTGAGATTTACCGTGCAAACCACATGTCTAGTATGGGATAGACCTGGCATAATAATTTGTAAAATCTCAACTTTGGTTCCGCTACTGATGTTATTGTGGCGCAAGGGGGCAATTATCGACTAGGGGGTTACCCTACTCGACGACGAAACCTTAGCGAATGGGATCAGGTTGAGATGGATCATTGTAAAAGCCTTGTTGTGATTCTCTTTAACATGAAGATGATCACATCGTGTGGGTACAGTTGCGCAACCTCTACAGAGTGTAAAACTATTCGAATAGCCGTGTCCTCGGTCATAGACAATGCTCGGTGATTTCACACGAGGGGTAGAGTTTTCATAAAATCTTGGTTGGGTTAAGTGAATGGGTAGTTCACTGATGGTTCATTACGTGAATCTTGGTTCATAGGTGATTCATTGGAGTGAATGGCCAGTTTACTTGGGGTTTGTCTCAATTCCTTTGATTAATTACTTATTATCATTTTCAAAGTTCGTTTTTCAATTTATTTATTGTATTTACTTTAAATTGTTGCTTTCTGCAAAATTAACCTTTCAGCCATCTTTTGGTAAGTCTTGCATACTATATTACACTCTTTGTTACAAACGACTTGCTGAGTACTCTATGTACTCACGGTTTCATCCATATTTGCTCAGTTGAGGAAGAAGGACCAGATCAGCAGGAGCTACCAGAAGGAGGATACTTCGACGACTTTGCGGATTAGGACTTCGCTCCCTAGTCGATTACCTGTGGGCATATCGAATGGCTACTATGCTTATTTCTGGTTTTTCCGCTGCTAGTTTTTTTAAGCTGTTAGGCTATTAATTATAAGCTTGGCCATAAGGTCGTACTCTGATAAATATTAATAATATTTGAGTCTTTTCCTAGTAAATCGTGATATGGTCGATATTTCATCTTTGTTTATACTGTGTGCACTACCGTGATCCTGGACTAGTGTAGAATACACAGGAGAGTCCGGATTTGCATATTCGGGTCTCTACATACAGCTATCTAATGGTCATTTTCCCCTTATTTGGTCGGAGTCCCTGCAATGCTTATCGTGAGTCGTGCGGCGGTTAAGTGTGCAGCGTGACTGATACGACAGCTGGGTAATTAATTATACATTTACACAATGGTTATTACAGAACGACACAGTTAGAGTTTGTTTGTTTTGGTGTACTGGGCTTCATGCCTGGTAAAAAGTTGTGCCTGGAAGTAACCTCAAATTTTAATGATTTTTGCCTGGGCAGGCAAACCTGAGTATGTGGTGTTTGGTTGGAGACCTGGAATTCTAATGATGAAAGAAGGTGTTGGTAAACACGCCTGGGAGCCAGGCGTTCAATTTCCTAGGCCTGGACTGGAGCAGCTGCCTAGCAGGCAGAGCAAGCCTAGGTAGCAACCAAACGATACCCCGACAGACTCCAGGCAACATACCAGCCAGGCGAGCTGGCACTAGGGGCCGAACCAAACATGCCCTTAGCTAGTAGCAACTATGGAGATGAGGCTTGGAGGACTTGATTCTCACGCGCGCGATGGGAATTAAATCAGCCCATGCGCGTGCGTGACATCGAATTCTAGTGGCTACGGAGCTATAAAGATCAAGATTAAAAGTCAAACCCATAGCAATTGATTCAAAAGCCAAAAAACTAAAACCCTGCTCCTGAGCAGTTTGATTGGCTACCAAGTGGTGGTCTGACTAGCGACCTCAAGGCGGTTTGATCGGTGCCTCTAGCAGTCTGACCAATAGCCCCTTGGTGGTCTAACTGGCCTCCAGTACGACTGGGGCTTGGAGATCGCTCTTTTGTTTCCATAATAGAAAATCAGTGTAAATCTAAACCATTTTGGTTCAACTCCAAAACTCCATAGCCAAATGAGATGAGATTTTGCACATACCTTGCTCAAGGTCTCAGGAACCTATTCTATCTAAAGATTGTTTGAATCCTTATCAAACTTCATACATTTTTGAAGAATAAATAAGGTTGCATTAAAACTAGACAAAAATTGAAATCTCAGAATATGACTTGCTTGTCAGTGAAGGATGGACAATATGTCTCTAGATATAATCCCACATGTCACAGAAAGTAAGAACTCACAAAAATTTGACACAAAAACTCTTGGATCAAGAAAATTCATGACGATGTCAAATTCAAGTATAATCAGGCAACTTCTAAATCTTATAAGATCTGATGTCTAGATGGATGGGAATTAATATCTATGAGTAATCTCCCATCATTGGCACATAACAAGATCAAGAATGGGAGAAAAGATATCAAAACCAACAAGAACGTGGGCAAATCAATTAAATCAAGGACGTTTCGTGAGTGAAGAACAAAGTCGATCTATTGCTACTTGAGGATGAAGGTTTTGTGGTCACTCCACCTGAATGACAAGAGAGCATACTACAACACTCATACTTTTTAAACCCTAATCTTGAAGTACTTGACTAAAATGATGGAGAGTTAGATGGTTAACATGCAAATCTCTACCCAACCCATTAAATAGATCAGGCAATCAGCCCATATTTAACACTGATAGATATTATCCATTAGCATATATGGGGAAAACCCATTAACCCCATATAACAAGGATTTTACTCACACTTAACTCATGCACATTTTTCAAATTACATAAGTCTAAATCCGCTAAATCTTCATTCCTTGATCTACTTGATCATCTTAGTTTGTCCATGACTTAAACCATTTTCCCAAGCGTTGCTCAAGTGTCGTGGTTTTGATCCAACTTAGCTCTTGGTATTTGACAAACTTACCAAAATACCCTTTCTTGACCTAGTCTTCCGCTCTTCATGCAAGCAATGGCCATGCTTGACACGTGTAAGTGCACAACTAGCTTGCCACGTGCTGGCAAGTCTCTCTCCGTTCTAGTTCCACCAGACCACGCCTCACTTGGACTGACCAAACCACTTGGTGCAACATTTCTCAGTTTTTTTGTGCCATGCTTGAGCTTAGGTGTCTCACCCCGCATTCTTGATCGTTCTAAGACTCAGCTCCTCTATGAGTGTATCTCCAATCCTCGCCATTGACCATGATTGACTCTAAGCTTTCCTGCATGTCCAAAGACTAATAAATCGTTTTTGGACATAAGTTCTTCATAGCTTGACTCACGTTAGTCAAAACATATTTTATATAACACATATACACTGACCTAAGTCAAAACAAACCAAATCAAGACCAAAATTTCTAAAAACCAATTTGTTGCCGAATTTAACATCAAACCGTTGGCATCGGCCGGTCTGATCGGTAGCCAGTTTGACTGCCTTCCAAGCTGGTCAGATTATCAGGTCAAATAGATTATCAAAAACGTATATTTTGTAAAAATCAACTTTCACATAAAAATTAATTGTTCATCACAAAGCAATCTTGATCCTATCACGGTCTCTCATATGTGACTTATTTTCCAAGCAAATGCGTTGGTTTGGCCTTCCCCAGTCGCCTATTTTGAATTGCGAGCCAAGCGGAGAACTTGTATCTAGGCGGTGCCCAAACTTTGTAGATTAGCCCTACGTATGAAGCCTGTGTCCGTCAAACCCTCCCACAGAACGTTCTGTCCTTTGAAGCTAGGCTGAGCTCGTATCCCGGTGTATACTACGCTGGTCGTAAGGCGGATATGGCATCCGATGTTACGTGATTGGGTCTTCTAGCGTCACCGAGTTAACCAGCCCCAGAACTCGGACGAATTCGTGCGCGCGTACGTGTTGCACCGTGACGCTGGCATCAATGTCGATGTCTTTCGCGATCCATCCATTGCCCATCTTGAAAGCCGACGTTTTGAGGCTTTTTAGCTTTTGATTTGATTTTTAACTTTTAATGTTTTAAAGTTAAAAAGGCAAACGTCAAAGTGAGTTAGTTTGTAAATGGATTCTTTAAACAATTTCTTAAGTCTAAAATTGTATATATCGTTCACATCGTCTTCGCCGTCTATTGCCATTTCGAAAAGTACAAACAAAAAATATCAGCTATAATTCAAAAGAACACCCCTTAGATTGTTCTACCTTAATTTGCTCTTGGAAATTTTGGGGACGTTAATTCAGAGCGACGACTCTGCTAGGCCTTGTACCATTTGTTAGGAAACCTGGACTCTATCCAAGAGTCCTGATCTAATTGGGCACCTCCACCGTAGACTATAAATAGGGACCTAGACCCCTCTCATTATGTACCCCGAAGCAATCGAAAGCAATAAAGAAAGACCAGGAGTTCTCTCTACCTCTCTGTGTTCAATCTATTCTCTCTGTGATTCTGTGATTGATTCGTTCTTGTTCTAAGCAGAGAAATCGTTCGGACTGGTCGCCAGCGACGGTTTCTCAACACGTTATCAGCACGACTTCGCTCTGGTGAACGAGGTAATCATCGAAGCACAGATTGAATTTTCTAGATCGCTTTTGAATCTGTATTTTCTTTTCGCGTTCTAGATTGAATCTCTACGGTGCAAATCCGCCCTAATATACCGCGAGCAGACTTGAAGTCGCCGGCACAATGCCGATCGGTAGATTGTGAAACGGGGTAGATGTTGATTGCACTGTACATTAGAACGATGGAAATCTGCCCCAAATCTACCGCGAGCAGATCTGAAATCGCCGGCACAATGTCGATCGGTAGATTGCGAAACGGGGTAGATGTTGATTGCATCGTAGATTGGAAACGAAAATTGCATAGTTTTGTTTGTTTCCGCATGATCTCTGTACGAGAAGATATTGCATTGTCTCAGTTGAAGGATTACATGGCATTTGCACAAAAAAAAAGGGATTTTGGCACGGGCGGCCCTGCATGACCGCCACCGCCGATTGCCTGTCTGCCGCCTGAATGCGCACCGACGGTCTGCCGCTCGCCTGTCGCCAAGTAGCACGTCGGCCACCTCTGCAATTGAACGCGCCCGCATGCGCGTCTCCCACCAGCCACCAGCATGAAGCCACTGCGAGCCGCTTGCCTTACTGCGCCCGCACGCGCATCCGCACCCGCAGGTGCACCTTGGCCGGCAGACTCCTTGGTTCCTCCACTTACCGTGCCCGAAGCACGCTGCCCGAGGAAGACCAGCCCGGCCGCACGCGCACCAAACGCCGGCTCTTGCGCCCGAACGCGCACCACAGCTCGGGCCTCACCGCCTCCGCCCCGCATGGCGCCGGCCATCCTTCGCCCGCACGTGTTTGCGCCACTACACCTTCGAGGGAGCCGTGCCCGAAGATCGGCCACCACCCGAGGTCCATGCCTGCTGCGCCGCCCTGGCTGCTCCAACTCCCGTGCGCGCCACGCCGCCTGAGGCGAGCTGCCTCGGTCCCGCAGCGCCCGCATACGCGCGCCGTCTGGCCGACGCCCGAAGACGTCATTTCAGCTCCGCTGCGGCCACATGTGCAAACCCTGTCGCTCTGGCTTCTCCTCGTGTGCCGCGCACGAAGACCGGCCGCCGCTCGTGGCTTGCGCCAGCATGCGCCGCCACCGGCCCTTCGGTTTTTGGCCCGCACCGCCGCTCGGGTCTTGCGCCCGCCGCTGCCGCCCATCTCGGCTTTGCGCCCGCACGCGCATCACCGATGGCCTCCGCCGGCCCCGCGTCTTCCCCGAGCTCGCCGCCCTGCACGGCGCCGCCGAGCTCACCGCCGGCGTGCGTGACGCTCGGTCACCTCTGCTCGGGGTTCGCTCCCGGCCGCCGTTGCTCGTCGCACGCGCCCGGCCGCCTGCGGTTTGCGCTCGCCCGCCGCCGCGCATGAGGCCAAACGGCTTGAGCCGCCGCCACCATTGAATGGGGGTAGGGAAACCCTACCCCCCGCGCATTACTCTAGCCGGGTGGGCCACTGAGGCCAAATGGGCCGACGGAAGGGGAAATGGGCCTAAGGCCCAGTCGGGGGAGGGGGCGCCGGTTATTTTCCAGAAAAACCCCATACGAACGAAAATTTCCGAAAAGGCCCTAAATCTTTCATATGAGTCCCGAATTCCTGCAGAAAAGACCTCGTAATTCCGAAAATTACGTATAAGCCCTCAAATTTACGAGCGGGTCCAGAATTTTGCAGAAAACCCCTCAGTAAATCAGAAAATTGCGCGAATTTCTCTCTGAACTTAAAATTTGCGCATAAACCCCCAGAAAGTGCAGAATTTGCTGAAATTTCATATTTTAGCATAAAAGGGCCTCGTGAATCCGAATTTTGCATCAATTTTAGCATTTGAAGCTTGTTTATTTCTGCCATTATTATTCTCTGTATTTTCTGTATTTATTTACTGTTTTGATTAATTGTAATTGTTTTAATTGCTTTTAATCACTGAAATTAGCAGTAAAATTATAGAAAATGCACAGAAAATTATGAAACATTATGAGAACCTTTTGTACCATTTATTTACCCGCAGTGAATTATTCCGTGCATGTCTACCAGCAGTAGACTTATACACATTTAGATGACTAGCATCACGAACTGGGAATTCGAGGAGCTGGCCCAGCATGGTCAAAACTATCTGACGTAGGCATCCGATGTCGAGATTATGCTTGGAGCCAAGAAGCTCCGCGCGACTATTGGGATTGGTGGACTGAATGACGCCCAACCCACGCCTAAAGAGAATGATCAGGCACTTCGTTTTCTCAGGCATTACCTCTGCCTCACTCTCAAGAATGAGTATATGGTAGGGAATAGCGCGCTAGCACTCTGGACCGCACCCAAGAAACGGTTTGAGAGGCTAAAGTACATCATTCTTTCCCAAGCAGAGCAAGAGTGAATCAGACTGAGGTTTGCCGAATTTAATACGGTCGAGGAATACAATTCTGCTTTGCACAGGATTTGTACCCCAATACAGAAAATTGAGAAAATCCTTCCACCCTAATGCAGTATAATCCGCACGCAATTATCGTCAAGATGGCCATAAGAAATATGCCGAATTGATTGATATGATGCAAATTGCGGAAGCTCAGGACGAAGTTCTCCGCAAGAACTAAGTCACTCAGCCATCTGAGAGCTCCACTGGCCGTGAAGCCAACGCCGGGAGCAACAAGGTGCGAAAGCCCTTGATAGAGAAAAGGGGAAGGAAGGGTAAGACCGCAACCCAGAAAGGCGAATCAGACGCTCCACATGAGAATAAGGCTAGCAAGCCAAAACGAATGGCAAAGGGCACATAAAGCCCACTCTGCATCGGTTGAGGGGGAGCGTTCTGAACAGCTACCTGCGCTGATGGTGTTTAAGACCATTACGACAGCAGCACCCCTCTCGACCTAGAAGCAGACACCGTCATGATTTCTCTTGAAGAGAATGTCACCCCGAGAAATAGCAGAAGAAGTCCAGTGCACTGAATGCATTTCGGCTTTAATTGTCATTTATTTTGTGTGGAAGAATATGTTAGAATTTGCATGGATGGTACTTAAGAATTGTTATCTTCTCGTGATGGTTGGATGATATTTGAAGAATTCATTCATTTATTCAGTTTATGATGGCATGATATGTTCTGATATTGGAGTATTTTATTTATGTGTTGATTGCCTTCTCATACATGTTAATAAATACCCTACATTAGAACACGTGTAGCGCCCTATGAAGTAAGTGTGTTTAGCTAGCAGCGGCACAACGCATATCATCTTAAGAGAGATTGAGTATTTTCAGTCGATTCGTAAGAGTACTGGCAGCCTTACGACAATCGCTAGAAGCGATACATGTATAATTGGTTCGGGAAGAGCCACAATGGGCACAACTTTGGTCATTGAAGAAGCCTTATTGTACCCAGAATCGACTTGAACTCTCCTAAGTTTTAAGAATATCCGCGCAAAAGGTTTCCACGTTGAGACTAAAGAAGAGTACGGTACGGAATACCTGCTCATTACGAAGCGTGACAAGAATGGAATCAGAAAAACTCCCTTCACTAGAAATTGGGCTATATTATACCAACATTAAGACGCCTGCAGCGTACACTGTTCTGAAAACAGTGTTTAGAAGCTCTGAACTCTTCTGTCTCTGGCATGACAGATTAGGCCACCCAAGTCTTAGGATGATGAGAAACATAATAAATAACTCACATGGGCATAATATTAATGAAAAGAATTTCCCGAATCATGAAGATTTTGTGTGCCCTGCATGTGCCGCCGGGAAACTAATAACTAGACCCTCCACTCTGAAAGTGAAGGATAAAGTCCCTGCATTCCTGGAACGCATCTAGGGAGACATTTGCGGTCCCATTCAACCCGTCTCAGGGCCATTTAAGTATTTCATGGTGCTCATTGACGCTTATTACAAGTGGTCATATGTGGGTTTTTATTGTCCACAAGGAACCACGCCTTTGCAAAATTGATCTCGCAGATCATTCGCATCAGAAATGTGTTTCCTGAACATCACATCAAGTCCATTAGAATGGACAACGCCGATGAATTTACTTCAAAGGCATCTGATGATTATTGCATGGCAATGAGAATTGCAGTTGAGCATTCGGTACCGCATGTCTATACCCAGAATGGTTTGGCAGAGGCTTTAATTAAAAGAATTATTGCCCGACCCTCTTGCATAATTGAAATCTAGCAGCTACATGTTGGGGACACACAGTCCTGCATGCAGCGAATCTCATCAATTTTAGACCTTCGGCCTACAACATCCATTCACCTATGCAACTAGCGCAAGGGTCACCACCGAAATTTTTCCAACATTAGGGGGAGGAAATCAACCCCTTGATAAAGAATGTCGGGAAATTACGTGGCAAAGCCTGGGGAATCCATGTAGATGACCCGCGCACTAGAGAAGTCCAGAAGACATTACATGACAAGCCACAAGAATTCATGCAGATGACCCGCGCACTAGTGAAGCGAATAAGAGAAGTCTAGAAGACAAGAGAAGTCCAGAAGACAAGAGAAGTCTAAAAGACAATAGATTTGCAAGCATTAGCAAATCAACTGCCCGATCACTTTAGTGATTTGAAGAGCGTGACTAAGTCGCATGTGCCTGAACGCACTGCACCGGAGAGGGTTGAAATACCAAAGAAAATTGAAGGTATCCCTAATCTCGTCCAGAGGCCTCAGAAAAAAAAAGAGGACGAGAACTCCGGTTCCTCGAATCCTTAGTAACCGGGGACGCCTGGTGAAGAAGGATAAGAGGGATTTATCACAGCCGATCACTGAAGTCCCCCAGAATGAGAAGGGGAGCCAGTCGAGACCTGGCACAAGTATGACACCTTCAGAAAAGGGCATACCGGATCTGAATATCCCCATCGGCATGGATGTGTGCGCACACATCGGAGCCGAAAAACTAAAGGGACTTGCCACCGCAATTGAAAGAAGCGATGCGCAAGGTGAAGCTCCAGAAGAAGCAACTCATGAAGAAATAGCTATAAATTATGTGCACACGGGAGAGTCCCTGAATAGGACAACAGCTAATATCGATATCTACTTCGCAAAGAAAATTGCCACCATCATCGATCTTGATCCCGAGCCTGCATCGCTCGCTGAATGTAAGAAAAGATCAGATTGGGAAGATTGGAAGAAGGCAATAGCAACTGAATTGCTATCTCTAAATAAAAGAGAGGTGTTTGGGCCCGTATGCCGCACACCTCCCCACATACACCCCGTTGGGCACAAGTGGGTATTTGTTCGAAAGAGAAATGAAAGAAATGAAGTAGTGAGATACAAAGCAAGGCTGGTAGCCCAAGGTTTCACTCAACGTCCTGGAGTTGATTATGAAGAAACCTACTCCCCAGTCATGAGTGGAATTACCTTTAGATACTTGATCTCAATGGCAGTGAACTTGAATTTGGAAATGAAATTGATGGATGTTGTGACTGCATACCTTTATGGTAACTTGGATTCGGAGATTTACATGAAAGTCCCTGAAGGAATTCCTCTCCCGAACCAAGACAGAGCAAATAGAAATCTGTACAGTGTGAAACTCAGAAAGTCATTGTATGGACTGAAACAATCTGGAAGAATGTGGTATAATCGCTTGAGCGACTTTCTCTGCAAGAAAGGCTACACGAACAATGAAGACTGTCCTTGTGTATTTATACGGCGATCCCAAAATGGATTATGTATAATCTCTGTGTATGTAGATGATCTGAATATCATCGGGACAGCCGAAGACATAAAAGAAGAAAGCTCCTACTTGGAGTCAGAATTTGAAATGAAAGATTTGGGTAAGACCAAGTTTTGCTTAGGCCTGCAGCTGGAGCATGTCCCTGAAGGAGTCTTGGTACATCAGTCGACCTACACCCAGAAGGTGCTTGAAAGGTTTGGCTTTGAGAAGGCATTTCCCTCGAAAGTACCGATGATTGGTAGGTCTTTACAGCAAGAAAAAGATCCATTCCGACCAAGGGAAGAGGGGGAGGAAGTCCTGGGACCGGAATTCCCATACTTGAGTGCAGTGGGAGCACTCATGTACTTAGCAAACTGCACTAGACCGGACATTGCATTTGCCGTGAACCTCTTAGCAAGGTACAGTGCAGAGCCTACCAAAAGGCATTGGCAGGGCATAAAGGACATTTTCTGATACCTCCAAGGTAGCAAGGACCTCAGATTGTTCTACAGAAAGAATCAAGATCTGAACTTGATTGGCTATGCAGATGCTGGGTATCTGTCTGACCCGCATACCGCTAAGTCACAAACAGGCTATGTATTCCTGTGTGGTGGAACTGCAATTTCATGGAAATCGTCTAAGCAAAGCCTGGTAGCTACTTCGACGAACCACTCAGAAATTATAGCACTGTATGAAGTCGCACGAGAGTGCGCTTGGTTCCGTTGAACGGATCACCACATCCAGCAGTCATGTGGAATGAACATTGTGCAAACCCCCACAATTATCCAAGAAGATAATGCAGCTTGCGTTGTGCAAATGCAGACGGGCTATGTAAGCATATCAACCCCAAGTTCCTCTATGCTCATGAATTGCAAAGATGGACAAAATTGAAGTACTGCACACTAAGTCATGAAGACTTATTCACTAAGTCACTCCCCGCATCTAGCTTTGAAAGGTGCGTGTGAGGAATTGGAATGATGAGACTTAGAGAAGTGCAGAATTCAGGGGGAGAATTCTCTCAAGCCCGTTATTAAATCTTGATCATGAAGATTAAGTACCCAAAAATAAAGTCTTGCAGACTAAATGAATTTGGGTGAATTGTACTCTTTTTCCCTTGACGAGTTTTCCATGAAGTTTCTCGACCAAGGTTTTTAATGAGGCAATTCGTGCATCGCAACATCACATGTATCATGTGCTCTTTCTCCAAATTTTTCCCACTGGGTTTTTATGGAGTTTTGACAAGACATGAGCATGTTGGGTGAGTGCCCAAGGGGGAGTGTTAGGAAACCTGGACTCTATCCAAGAGTCCTGATCTAATTGGGCACCCCCACCGTAGACTATAAATAGGGACCTAGACCCCTCTCATTATGTACCCCGAAGCAATCGAAAGCAATAAAGAAAGACCAGGAGTTCTCTCTACCTCTCTGTGTTCAATCTATTCTCTCTGTGATTCTGTGATTGATTCGTTCTTGTTCTAAGCAGAGAAATCGTTCGGACTGGTCGCCAGCGACGGTTTCTCAACACCATTTAGCCAGGCCGATTGCCAGTGTTAGCACGTAATCTTGCCCATTGCCGGATCGGTAATAGTGCCGCAACTAGGATTCCTGCTTTGTTTCCAAATCGGTTGTGATCCGTTTCCTATTCAGTTGTAATCCAACCATAAATATCCTCAACTGGCCAATGGAAATATTCATTGCGTGAGTTATTTCCGCTTTCATGGTATCAGGCTGGTCGCCCCTGTGACCTCCCTCTACCACTTCCACTCTTTCCTCTCGTCTTAGTCGCTGCCCCTGCGTTGTCCCGCGTCCGCTCCCCCATGGCCGGTGATCTCACCCCGGAGGAGCAGGACCATCTCCGTAAGGATACAGAGGACCGCCAGGTGGAGGCTCGCCGCCGCGGACGCCGAGCAGCAGCGCACTGATGCCGAGCAACGCCGCCGCGCTGAGGAAGCCGACCCTCATCATCGCCAACCTCCACGCCCAAGCCGTCGCTGTCCAGAACATCCGGGCATTGATCCCGATTGTTCTTGACGTCGGCTCGACGTCCTACTCCAAGTGGCGTGGTTTGCATCTTATCACGCTTGGCAAATACTCGCTAACCCATCACGTGCTCTCCGATGACGTCTTCCCCACCATCCCGGCATGGCATCGCATGGATTGCGTCGTGATCTCGTGGTTGTATGGACACGGAGTTTCGCAATTTAATTCAAGGTGATCTCAATATCTCAGATTATTGTCGCAAATTGAAGACTATGGCAGATCAACTCAGCGATTTGGATGAGCCGGTTCTTGATCGTACACTCGTGCTGGCTGTTTTGCGCGGCCTCAATGAACGGTATGCACATATGGCCACCCTGCTAAAATGCCAGAAGCCTTTCTCGTCGTTCCTCGACGTTCGCAACGACCTCCTTCTCGAAAAGATCACCCTTGCCGACAAGTCCCGGTCGTCTTCCACTGCCCTGCTCGCCGCCGGCCAAGGGTCCCGCGCTCCTGTCCCTGGCACGCCTGCACACGGCCATGCATCTGGTGGCGCCCAAACCATTGGCCGCGGCACGCCTGGCACCCAAGGGGCTGCCCACGGCACCATGCAGTCCACCGGTGGTGGGACTTCAGCCACTGCCGGCGGCAACCGTCCGAACAATCATCGCCGCCGCAACAACCGTTACAACAGCGGTGGCAACGGTCAGTCCGGCCCCCAACATGGCCCCTCGGGCGGCGGTTGGCCGCTGTCCTTCTTCAACCCCTGAACGGGTACCGTCCAGGTCTGGCCCATCAACGCCCGCGTCCTCTGGCCGGCGGTACTACCCCACACCAGCAGCATGCGCTTTCCCATGCGCTCACTACGCACGTCGGGTAAGGGCTCGTCGATCTCACCGGCTTGCCGCCCGGTTATGGCGCCCCTTCCAGCATGGGTGTCACCCTGCCTGGCTATGTGCCGGGGCTGCCCGGCATCCCTCAGTTCCAGCAGCCGTCCCCCGTTCTTAGTGGCCACGAGACTTGGGACTAGGCTGCCCTCGCGAACGCCTTCAGCACGATGCAGCTGACACCACCGCCATCCACTGACTGGTATATGGATTCTGGTGCCAGCAACCATATGACATCGGACGCCAGTAACCTCTTCTCCACTCCACATTCTCCTTCCCTTCCTCCCAGTATAGTTGTTGGCAATGGCTCCTTGATTCCTATCACATCTGTTGGTTCTACAAACATCCCCACTGCCCACAGTCAGTTTACCCTTGTGTTAGTCACACCACAGATCATTAAGAATCTCATTTCTGTTCATCGTTTTACTATTGATAACAATTGCTTAGTCAAGTTTGACCCCTATGGTCTTTCTATGAAGGACCTTCGCACCAGGAGCATGATCGCCAGGTGCAATAGCACTAGAGACCTCTACCCGCTACTATCCTCCTAGCCCCGTCCTCATGCCATGGTCGCCACCACTTCCACCCTTTGGCATCATCATCTCGGTCATCTTGGCGCCGACGTAATGCATCACCTAGTCAGCTTCACAGCTATTCCTCGTTCTAAAAACACTCGTGATACTCTTTGTCACGCCTGTCAGTTGGGTTGACATGTTCGTTTACCTTTTACTCATTCATCTTCGCGAGCTAGTCATGTTTTTGATTTAATACATTGTGATCTTTGGACCTCCCCTGTGGCTAGCGTCTCTGGTTGCAAGTACTATCTAGTCATCCTTGATGACTATTCTCATTTTTTCTGGACGTTTCCTTTACGCTCAAAGTCGGACACATTCCCCACATTGTCCAACTTTTTTGCGTACGTCCACACCCAGTTCGGCAAAACCATCAAATCCATCCAGTGCGACAATGGCCACAAGTTTGATAATTCCTCTACTCGCACGTTCCTTCTCACTCACGGTGTAGCACTCCGTATGTCGTGTCCTTACACCTCTCAGCAAAATGGCAAAGCCGAGCGCTCCATTCGCACAATTAACAATGTTGTTCGCACACTTCTTATTGAAGCTAGCATGCCGCCCAGTACTGGGTTGAGGCTCTCCATACAGCCACCTACCTCATCAACCGACATCCCACCAAAACCTTGCACTTCTCCACCCCATATCAAGCTTTGTATGGCTCTCCACCCACATATGATCATCTTCGGGTTTTCGGATGTCGTTGTTATCCCAACCTTTTTCGTTGTTATCCCAACCTTTCTGCCACCGTTGCCAACAAACTCTCCCCACGTTCCACGTTGTGTGTTTTTCTTGGCTATTCCCCTGAGCACAAAGGTTACCGGTGTCTGGATGTGAGCTCCAATCAGGTCATTGTCTCTCGCCATGTTACTTTTGATGAGGACTCTTTCCCGTTCGCTGATATGGCTGCTGCACCTTTGCTGACTGACTATGATTTTTTCTTCGACATGGATTACTTGTCGCTGCCCATTGGGCCGCCTTCTCTTGCAGGTAGATCACTGTCCTCTGGCCCTGCTGCCCCCAGTGGCTCTGTGCCCAGGGTCATTGCCAGCGGAGCCGGCGGTCCTTCAGGTGTGCCCGTGACCCCTCCAGCTGGTCACACGCTCCCCTGGCCCCTGCCTACGGCTGTGGCCGGCGCCCAGCCAGCTCCCTCCTATGGGCATCCGGTCTCAGCCGGCGCAGCTAGCACCCAGCCGGCCCCAGCCAGCCCTACAGCGGCCACAGATGGCTCCTCTGTTGTCAACCAGGCTACAATACCCACTGCACAAGAGCCTTGTTCGGCTGCCCCTGCTGCTCCCTTAGCACAGGCTGCTGCCCGCCGAACTGCACAGGAGCCTTGTTCGGCTGCTCCCTTGGCACAGGCTGCTGCCAGCCGAACCACGGCTCCTCCCCCCATCGTCCCTATTGCCCTTGTACAAAATGCACATCGCATGACTACACGGGGCAAGTCTGGTTTTCACCTTCCAGTGGATCTACTGAATCTGCAAGCTACTGTTCTCTCTCCGCTCCCGAAGACCTATCGTGGTGCTCTTGCCGATCCCAATTGGCGTGCCATGATGCAGGAAGAGTTTGATGCGCTTCAGGCCAATGGCACTTGGGATCTTACTCCTCGACCACCCGCAGTTAACGTTGTGACTGGTAAATGGGTCTTCCGACACAAGTTCCATCCAGATGGCACACTTGATCGCTACAAGGCTCGTTGGGTTCTTCGGGGTTTCACTCGGCGTCCTGGCATTGACTTTGATGAGACTTTCAGTCCTGTGGTGAAACCGGCTACTATCCGGACTGTTCTGACTCTGGCACTCTCACGTGACTGGCTCGTCCACCAGCTTGACGTTAAGAATGCTTTCCTCCATGGGACTCTCTCTGAGACAGTCTACTGTGTGCAACCCTCTGGCTTTGTTGACCCGACTCATCCTGATTATGTATGCCTGGTACAGTCTCTCTACGGGCTCAAGCAGGCTCCACGTGCCTGGTACAGTCACTTTGCTAAACATCTTCTCTCTCTGGATTTTGTTGAAGCCAAGTCAGATACATCATTATTCATTTTTTGCCGAGGCACAGACACGGTCTATTTGTTACTCTATGTGGATGACATCGTACTCACAGCCTCCTCTGCTGCTCTTCTTCGTCGGACTATCATTGCCCTACAACAAGAGTTCTCTATGAAAGACCTTGGATCGCTCCATCACTACCTAGGATTATCAGTGACTAGATAGCATGGCTCCATGCATCTTTCTCAGCGTCACTATATTCTTGAGATTCTTGAGCGAGCTGGTATGTCAGAGTGTAAGCCGTGCAGTACTCCAGTTGACACGCACTCGAAGCTTTCTAGTGATGGCGATCCTGTTGATGACGCCACCCACTGCCGCAACCTCGTTGGTGCCTTGCAGTACGTGACCTTCACTCGCCCCGACATTGCATATACTGTCCAGCAGGTTTGTCTGTTTATGCATGATCCTAGAATGCCTCATCTTGCGCTAGTGAAGCGTATTCTTCGCTACCTTCGTGGCACGCTAGACCACGGTCTTCTGCTGCACCGGACTTCTCCAGAAAATTTGCTCGTCTACACTGATGCTGACTGGGTAGGATGCCCCGATACACGGAAGTCAACGTCCGGCTATGGTGTTTTCCTCGGTGACAACCTCATCTCCTGGTCCTCTAAGCGGCATCACACCATCTCGCGGTCCAGTGCAGAGGCTGAGTACCGTGCTGTGGCCAATGGCGTTGCAGAGACGAGCAGGTTATACCAACTCTTGGCCGAGCTCCACTCTCCCCTTCATTGGGCTACACTTGTTTACTGCGACAACATCAGTGATGTTTATCTCTCCACCAATCCAGTTCAGCATCAACGGACCAAGCACGTGGAGATCGATCTACACTTCGTTCGCGAGCGCGTCGCACTTGGCCAGGTTCGCGTCCTCCATGTGCCTACATCTTCACAGTATGCGGACATCTTCACCAAGGGCCTACCGACGTCTGTCTTTGCTGAGTTTCGGTCTAGCCTCAACGTCCGTCCTCCTCCCGTTTCAACTGTGGGGGAGTGTTAGCACGTAATCTTGCCCATTGCCGGATCAGCAATAGTGCCGCAAGTCTCGCCAGTTAGCTATATTTAGCATGACTAGGATTCCTGCTTTGTTTCCAAATCGGTTGTGATCCGTTTCCTATTCAGTTGTAATCCAACCATAAATATCCTCAACTGGCCAATGGAAATATTCATTGCGTCCTTTCAGCCAGAAAAAAGCCTTGCATCGTCTCCAATGGTTAGAGCAAGTATAATAATCGGCTGTAAGCTGGCTAAATGCTGACATGTAGGAGAGAAGGGAGGAGAGAGAGGATAAGCGGGCTGCAAGCTTACAGCCGGCTTGGACACAAGAACCAAGAAACTTTGTGAGAGAGACAGGTGGGCCATGTATTAATGATGAAGAGCTAACTACTATATGGGTAGGCTAGGAGAAGGCTGCAAGAAACCTTACAGCCCGCTTGCTGGCTGTATTATTAGCCTTGCTCTTATACTGGTTGCCACCGCAAACAACAGTTTGCTTTTTCTTTTTTCTTTTTTTCTATTACAACTTACAAGGAAGACGATCACAAACAACAGTTGACCAGAACCTAAGCATTGATAGTATTGACAGTTAATGACTTTTAGTTATAGTTTATGGTTTTTAGCTAAAACTAGATAGTAATTATTGAAAGAAATAGTTTTTAAAAAGAGGGGGGAAAGTGAGGGTGAGATACATGTGCATGATAGGAGCGAGAGAAGTGTGGTGTGTGATACATCCGTAACTCCTGCCTTATCTCCAAAGCAAGAGATAGTTAGAGGAGTGAAGTACCCGAGTGTTCGTATTGACTTTTGACTTTTCTAAGCAGAAGTCAGAAGAAGAAATCAATATGAAAAGGGCATAAGTTACGAATGGGCCAGTGATGTGAGTGAAGGTGTTCGTTTCCACCAGCCAAGTTCCATCCTAGGATTGATATGGCCTATGCCATATTTATTTAGAGTATACACACGTGTACGTTTAGTAGAAAAGCGTATGCTCGTGCACTATGAGACCATTGAGCCTTCATAAAAATTTATTAGTAGATGCACACACGGGTGTATATGTGTAGTGTGAGTGGGATATACATGTGGTGTGCGTCTCCTCGTACTATTTGAAGAAGAAGAGAACCATAAATAAGTTGCTGCCTCTTTGTAACCATGTAGAAAAAGTAACAGTCATATACGAACAATCCAGAGTTCAAACAAATTTTTGAAGAAAAGCAAGGTTCAAACAAATAGATGGACATTGATATTTTCGTCTCATATAAATAGCTGTTAAATTCAACTAGTGCCCAGGTAACACTAAAGAACCAGATATACTATTGTCTGCCATAACCTGACGTTGAAGGCATTTTAAGATTTCAGATGTTTATTGGGACGTTGCCTAGTGACTTAGCCGTAGATCTACATAACCAGACGTTGAAGGCATTTTAAGATTTCTGACGTTTATTGGGATGTTGCCTATAGTGACTTCGCCGTAGATCTACAGGGTGGATAATATATGGAGTAGGTAAAATAAGTCTCAGAAATAGCGAAGTCAGCCTCAAAAAAATATTCTATGGTACCCCTGCCTTCAAATTATACCTATATTACATCTCGGGGATTTGCCCTGGGGAGTGATGCCACATCAGATTTTTTACGGATTGTGAAATTATGTAGAGTAATGCTATACAATATTCGACTGTTTTTGAGGACAAAAACAGTCAGATTGATCTGGAACGTTAGATCTCCATCCAACGGATCCACCCATACAAGCCCCCCTCCAAAAAAAATGACCCCCTCCAAAAAAAATGATCTAGGGCGTTAGATCTCCATCTAACGGCTCAAAATCTGACTGTTTTTTTTAGTACAACCTTTTACGGACATAACCCTGTGTAGCAAGTTGTTTCCAATTGGTGGGCCAAATGGAACCGTTTCTTGTCCGCTAGTTAACCGCGTCAACCCACGTCAGGATAGCAAAAGTTTGTGGGGCCGCTTCAAAGGATTACAACTTCTGGTTTCTACATACCGCTTATTTTAGTTTGAACTTCTAACTTCTAACTTATTTTTCACTATTTATAAATTTTGTTTTTTTTTGAATTTTTGGCTTTTTTGAGCTTTTTTACCGGTTATTTTTTTCTCGTATTCGTTTGCGTTATCCGTGATGAGCTAATATATTTTTCTATTTTTAATTTTTTTAAATTTAATTACGTCAAATAAGCCACCATCAGCTACAGTACAATTTCAGCCAACTACAGTGCAATTTCAGCTATAAGCCACTATTTTTTAGCCCAACCGGGCTTTTCTAAATTATTCAATTAAACTATAGTGCAATTTAAACTATAGTGCAATTTCAGCTAGCTACAGTGCAATTTAAACTATAGTGACAGTTAGTTTTTCTAAATTATTCAATTAAAAATAAAAATAAAAAACACCGTTATGCCATCATAAACAATGCAAAAGAATAAAGAGAAAAAATAAAAAAAATCAAAATTAAGAAGTCGGCGTGTTCCAAGTGGCTTTTAGCTTCTAGAAGCTAGAAGCCGAAGGCTTTTTTTGCCGGTTAGAGCCACGTGCAACAAGTTTACAAGTCCTGCTAAAAAATGTTTAGTAGTGCTGATTTTATATTCATTCTAATAATTTCATAAGTATCAATTATAATTTACCTTCCTTACATTTTTTAATTTACCTCTTGTTCTGCATGTTAGACTACACATTTCGGCAACCCACTTATTGCGCGGGATCTCCACCAGCAGCGCATAGAAACCTCTGATCATCCTAACCAAAGATAGGAATAACATATGTTTCCAAAACTAACCCCTGATGTATTGCTATACTTGCCTGCACCAATCAATGATATATGTATTGCGTGTCTATCCTTGTGCAATCATTCTTTCATGGTATCAGACCCTTCTTCAATCCTTGGACAAGCACATTTCAACTATGGCCGGTCTAGCCCACACGCCAGTGGGCAGGCTAGGGCATTCTGGGACCACGTCCTGGAGCTCCCAGACAACCGTAGGCCCATCTCGCTACGGCCAACGATGCCCCGATGCATGCTGCTCCAACCTGGGACACGAACTCCCTTATCCAAGCAATGAATGCCATGACGTTTCGTCCACCTGGCGTCTCTGAATGGTACATGGACTCCGGTGGTTCCTCGCACCTCTCTACAGACCCCGGTATATTATCGCATGCTCTCTCCCTTCCTCTTCTTCTCAGTCCATCATCGTCGGTAATGGATCTCGCTTACCCATCACCGCCACTGGTCATACCACCATTCCATCTCCCTCCACCAAACTTTCTCTTAACAATGTTTTAGTCTCTCCTGGTCTTATTAAAAATCTCATTTTCGTCCATCAATTCACTACCGATAATTCTTATTCAATTGAATTTGACCCTTTTTGCCTTTCTATGAAGGATCTTCAGACCAGGATCGTGATTTTAAGGTGCAATAGCTCCGGCGGACTCTACCCCATCTACATTCCTCCACCAACCACGCACCTCGCTCTTGTTTCCCACAACAATTCTGAAGAAATTTGGCATCACCGCCTCGGTCACATTGGTCGTCCGGCTCTATCTCATTTAGCAAAATCATCTATTATTTCTTGTAATAAGAACATGGGTAGTGACATTTTCCATGCATGTCAACTTGGTCGGCATTCTCGTTTACCTTTTAATACCTCTTTGTCTCGTACGTCAAAAGCATTTGAACTTATGCACTGTGATATTTGGACCTCTCCCATTCCTAGTGTTTTCGGCCTAAAATACTACCTCGTATGTCTTGATGATTTTACACACTATTTATGGACTTTTCCACTTCATCTTAAGTCCGACACCCTCTCCACTCTCAAACATTTCTTCGCTTTTGCCTCCACACAATTTCATTTGGTTATTCAGGGCATACAGTACGATAACGGCGACAAGTTTGATAACCTCGCTGCTTGTTCCTTCTTCCTTGAAAATGGCATCCTCCCATGTTTTTCATGCCCTCACACCTCCCAACAAAATGGCAAGGCCGAACTATCATTCGCTTCACAAATAACATTGTTCGATCTCTATTGTTTCAAGCTTCCATGCCTCCACAATATTGGGCCGACGCCCTGTCCACTGCTACATACCTTTTTAACCTCCACCCCACAAAAACACTTCACAACAGCACTCCCTTCCGGTGTCTACATGGTCGTCCACCGTCCTATAATCATTTATGTGTTTTCGGTTGCCTGTGCTACCCTAACCTCTCAGCCACTACTGCACATAAACGTGTGCCTCACTCCATCGAATGTGTTTTTCTTGGCTACCCCTCACACCACAAAGGATATGTCTAGACCTCAAAACTAATCATGTCATCCTATCTCGTCATGTCATTTTTGATGAAACTTCTTTTCCTTTCACCAAAACCACGTCACCATCCCAGTCCACTTACACCTTCCTAAAGCATGATGATCTGGTTTTTTGGTCTCATGTAGGTCCTGCTTCACTAGGAACTTCACCTCCTCCATAGGGCGCACCAGTGGTACATGCGTCTGTGCCGGTTGCACTAGAGGTAGTGCCTAGGCCACCTCCTGGCCCATCAACAGATGCAGCCATCCCCAACTGCTCAGTGTTGTCTGTTGCACCAGCTGATTGTGCAATCAGCTCCAATAACAAGCCCCCTACCCTTGGCCTAGGTGCCTCCTCGCCCGACCTACCTGCCACGATGCCGCATGCTCCAGCAAGTTCAGCGCCACCAGCAGTGAGTCACTCCTCTGACACGCGCACTATGCCTATCACGCTCGTCACTAATGCCCACAACATGCAGACTCGTGGCAAGTCCAGTCTGCATGTGCTTCCCTGTGATGTCCTCAACCTCCACGTCAACATGATATCATCGATCCCTAAGACCTACTGCGGTGCCCTCAAGGATCCAAATTGGTGTACAGCCATGCTTGATGAGTTCCACGTTCTCACTGACAATGCAACCTGGTCCCTTGTTCCACGGCCCGCCAATGCCAATGTCGTCACCGACAAGTGGACTTTTCGCCACAAGTTCAACCCCAATGGATCTCTTGCACGCTACAAGGCCTGATGGATACTCCATGGCTTCTCACAACAACTCGGCATCGACTATGACAAAACTTTCAGCTCCGTCATCAAGCTGGTGACGATCTTCACTGTCCTCTCCATCACACTCGGCAGCCACTGGCCCATCCACCAACTGGATATCAAAAATGCCTTCCTCCATGGAACACTTGCGAAGATGGTCTACTGCCAACAGCCCCACGGCTTCGTTGACGAATCTCGCCCCCACCAAGTCTGCCATCTCAACAAGTCACTATATGGGCTCAAGCAGGCTCCACACACTTGGTTCAGCCGCTTCGCCACGTACATACTCTCTACCAGATTCATTGCCTCAAAAGGCGATCCTTCCCTCTTCATCTACACCAGTGGTGCTGACACTGTGTACCTCCTACTGTACGTCGATGATATCTTGCTCTCAGCCTGCTCCACTATGCTACTACACTCCATCGTCAAGCTCCTTCATCGGGAATTCTCCATGCCCGACCTCGGTCCTCTCCACTACTTCCTCGGCATCTCCGTCAAGTGCTCACCCCATGGTTATTTTCTCTCACAGGAGAAACATGCCCATGAGATAATAGCTCGAGCGGGCATGGACTCGTGCAACCCATCTATGACCCCGATGGAGTCTCGCGTCAAGCTCCCGAACAGCGTCGGTCCCCCCGTGGCTGATCCCACCCTCTACAAGAGCTTTGTTGGGGCTCTACAATACCTGACATTCACCCATCCGGACATCACTCATGCTGTTCAGCAGGCCTACCTGCACATGCATGACCCTTAGGAGCCGCACCTCAACCTTGTGAAACGCATCCTGTGATATCTCAAGGGCACAACTAATCTCAGCCTCTAGCTCTCCCCTTCTACTGGCACTGACTTGGTGGCCTCCTCTGACGCCGACTAGGCAGGCTGCCCAGACACACGCCGATCGACATCTAGCTACGCCGTTTTCCTTAGTGACAACTTAGTCTCCTGGCCCTCCAAGGGACAACAAACAATATCTCACTCCAGCGCCGAGGCTGAATATCAAGATGTTGCTAATGCCGTCGCCGAGTCCTGCTGGCTTCGCCAACTCCTTACCAAGCTACACCACCTACTGAAGTCCACCACCATCATCTACTGTGACAACATGTCAACGGTGTACCTCTCCACCAACTCCGTTTAGTATCAACATACAAAACATGTGGAGATTGATCTCCATTTTGTTTAGGATCGCATAGCCTTCGGTGACGTCCGCGTCCTCCATGTTCCTTCGATATCTCAGTATGCAGATATCTTCACCAAAGGACTTCCATCCACGCTCTTCCTCGACTTCCGCTCTAGTCTCAACATCCGCCATGCTCCCGATTGACACTGCAGGGGGATGTTAGACTACACATTCTGGCAACCCGCGTATTGCTCAGGATCTCCACCAGCAACACATAGATACCTCTAATCATGCTAACCAAAGATAGGAATAGCATTAATTAGATTGATTCTCATACATTTAGATTGATTCTCGTACATATGTTTCCTAAACTACCCATGAGGTATTGCCATATTTTGCTATACAGCCTGCACCAATCAATGAGATATGTATTGCATGCCTATATCCTAGTGGAATCATTCTTTCACTACAGGGTTGCAACAGCCAAGGAATTTGTTATGCTCCGCTGTATGGCACTGATACCCTTGGTAGGTTTTCCATGCTTCTTTGAACGAACACACGACTATTTGAATTCATAGGTTCAGAAGGAATGGGTTAACGAAAAATATGAGAATAGAGATAAATATTAAAGATCTACAAAGATCTAGAACAAAGTAGAAGACAATTAACAACAATATGTGGCTGGTTAGTTTCTTCTCAATATATTGTAAATCAATTCACAATGTAATAATAGGCCTGAACCTGCTAAAATCATTGTTGCAAAACTTCAAATTATTTGTTACGATCCATGTTATATATAATTTTCTCTTATATCTGGCTTTAATAAAGTAGTACTCTTAAGGTTTTAATTTGCTCGAATTCTTATTGTTACTTTTATTGCCTGTTCTTTACTTTGCCGATGATGTTCCATAGTAGTATCCTAGATTGGCTGTATATGGGGTGCTACAATTGAGTTGAAATTACTAAGCAGTTGATCAAATCCTCGCAATTTTAAACAAGCGTTACATAATCAATGCATGATAACAAAAACAACTCACTTGACATGAATGTTTCTCTTTGGCACTAATATATCCATACATTCACAAATCAAATCTGTGAGCATGCGTGCATACAACATACAAATCTACACATCAACCATCTCTCAATGTGTTGTCACACACTAAACACATTAATTTCTCTGAGCAAAACAATTTGAGCACCCTACAGCTTGAGCATAACAAGTGCTATGACACAAATTTAAGAAGCAAAAGCAGCACAATCCATAGACAAAAATATTTCATGGGGAAAGATCCGTACCTTTGGTTCCAGATGGGAAGGAGGGGAGGTGACAGTAGATCTGATTCACATCATGATGACGGGAAAATGGGCGTGAATCTGCGTCCGTGTCATTAGAGACAAGTTAATTAAATTTAATTGAAAATGAGACAAAGGAATCAGGTAATGCGGGTCCATTACTTCCAGAATTAATACATGTACATAAAAATTCTGTTAATTACATCTCTTTGCGAGAAAACCCCTGATTAAGAATTCCAACATAAACATTACAGCAAATTACAACATATGACTATTACAAAAATATAAAAGAAAATGTCTTCAATCTTGGCGTCGCTAATGGATGCTTGCGCGAGGGTATTTTAACTGCATGTATATTATTTTGCCAACATGGCATATGATCTTATTTTTTTAGTGAACCTATGAATGTAGCATGATTCAAGTTTAATTATTTCAGTTTTTTTATTATTTTGCTTCGTCTTGTAACATTGCATAGCGCTTGCAAATATTGCGCGCTCGCATGTAGCATAACTAAAGCGAAGTTCATTTTTAATATTTCTATTACTACTAGCATGACACAGATTTTATGCATGTAGTATAATAGAAGTATTTTATTATTTTATTTTTCATTGTTTTACTCGCTTGTATTACTACTAGCATTGCATAATGCTTGCGAATATTGAGCGCTTGCATGTAGCGTAACCGAAACGAATATTGTTTCTTAATATTTCTATTACTACTAGTATGACATGGATTTTATGCATGTAGTATAATAGAAGTATTTTATTATTTTATTTTTGATTGCTTTACTCGCTTGTATTACTACTAGCATTGCATAACGCTTGCAAATATTGAGCGCTTGCATGTAGCGTAACTGAAGCGAAGGTTGTTTCTTAATATTTTTATTACTACTAGCGCGCCATGGATTTTATGCACATAGTGTATGAAAGTTTAGAACTAATTATTTTATTGTTTTGCCCTGCCTTGTATTACTGCTAGTATTGCATAGCGCTTGCAAATGTCGAGCACTTGCATGTAGCGTAATCGAGACGAAGTTTATTGTTTTAATATTTATATTACTACTAACATGCCGTAGATTTTGGGTGTCGTGTAATAGAAATTAAGAGTTTTGCTCCACCTTGTATTACCACTAGCATGTAGCATAACCGAGGCGAAGGTTGTTTTTTTACATTTGTTCATGCATTTTTATTATTTTTTGAAGCATACACCCACCCCTAATTCGTGTCCATTTGAGGGGACCGAATTGAGGCAATGGGGTTTTCAATCTTCTCACTCTCGGTTTGTATCCATTTGTAGGGACCGAACCTAAGAGACGAGGGATGGAGCCCTTGTTCTTTGGGTTTGTATCGACCTAACGGGACCGAACTGAGAAGATGAGGTCTTCATGCCTCGCCTTGATTTGTATCCATTTGTAGGGGACCGAACCTAAGAGACGAGAGATTAAGCACTCGTTCTTCGGGTTTGTATCCGCCTAACGGGACCGAACCAAGGGGGGCAAAAGCATAAAAAAAATGAAGCACCTTGATTCGTACCGCAATGACCGAACCTAAGGGCAAAAGAGAGAGAGAAAGAGAAGAAGAAGACCAAGAATTTCACCTTTGTTTGTGTAGCCCTCCCTCTCTAAAAGCTCTCTCTATTTCTCTATAGTTTCTCCTCTCCAGTTTTTGTATATGCTTTCCTCCTCCAAAAAATTCTCTTTTTCTATTCCATTACCCCCTATTTATAGAGCAAAGAAGAGGGGTGGTTCATGAAGAGAAGTTATGGTAACTTCTCACTTTGATTTTCTTTTTCTAATTTTATTTTTTGCTATTGCTACCAAAGCCTCTACCTTCAAGCTACACATGCACAAGCATGCAAATATGTGGGCTAACGTGCTGGACGTGGGCCCCTCCTAATTCATGCATGCATGCGTAGTTGAAGCTCCCAATTCATGACTATCTTCCATTTTCTTATCGCTTTGCATTTCTATGTATACAGTGGTTGTACAGTGGGGCCAAAATAATTCTTTCTTGAGAAGAGGTTTAATTCTTGCACGCATGTAGTCATGCGCCTTTTTTCATCACGTGCGATTGATTAATCAATTAACTCTTTCTTTTTATGGAAGTTTAATCAATTAGCTAATTAATAATGCATGCCAACCATTTTATGTGCGCGTTTACGCTGACCGGGGCCGCTATACATTTTTTTAAGGTGATATGTGCGGCAAAATATCTCTTTTCTCTATAATTTTCTTTTCTCTAGTGTTGCTTTTGTGTACGCCGTCCGGCTATATCAATTTATATAAGTGAGCATATGTTCTCCGAATGAGCTGAAAATTAAACACGAGATTTTCACTTGCACCACAAACATGCCATAAAAATTCGCCACTCGATTGTAATATGTAGCACACACAAAAAATCCTGGAATGTGGACTTGTGCTTTGCGTACGTCATCCAGCCGTATTATTCTATTCAAATGAGCATATGTGCTCCGAATGAGCTGAAAATTAAACACGAGACTTTCACTTGCACCACAAACATGCCACAAAAATTCGCCACTCGATTGTAATATGTAGCACACACAAAAAATCCTGGAAGGTGGACTTGTGCTTTGCGTACGTCATCCGGCCGTATTATCCTATTCGAGTGAGCATACGTGCTCCGAATGAGCTGAAAATTTGACATAAACTTTTCACTTGCCCCACAAACATACCGTAAAAATTCACCACTCAAATGTAATATGTACGGTACGCAAAAAATCTTGGAAGGTAACGTGCCGTAAAAATTTCAGACAAAATTGGTGTCAACAAATGCCCCCTCGAGGTCCGGGTGCAAAAGTATTTGTTTTTGCATCTGGAACTCGACACGCCTCATGTGTGTGTGTGTGTATACGAATATATATATTTTGGGTGTATTTGGAGGTGTATTTACTTGGACGTGCTCGCTACGAAGACACTTTTAGAACGTGCATATGCATGTAGCCTTGCATGTGTTATGTATGCAGCCTTGCATGTGTTAGTCGTTTGTTAGTTTGGAAGAATAAGCCTCATATCTACATCTAACTGACGCCTCCTAACCGACGCCACTCTCCACAAGATCTATCTGGTTTAAACACACACCTAGCTCCCCTCCTCCGTGATCTTTTGCTTTCTCTTCCTGCGTCCCTTGGCTTCCATGGTCCTCTATTCCTCCCTTTAGATTCCTTCTGGCGTCCAGTACTCAGGGTTAACTTCTTCTTTACTTGGTATGTATGATTATCACTTGTTGAATTCTGCTCCTTCTTTTTTTTTACCGAGACATCTTTCAATAACAACTGAGTAATGATCCCTTTCCGCTCTTTCTTTTGGAGGCTACGGACACTGCGCGGCGTCAACGACTTGGCATACTCCCTAATTGAATTTTAGTGTGTCTGCTTCTTTTTAAAAGGTGAGATTTTCCATCCTCTCTATTTTTATCAGATTGCATTATACTTCCATAGACTGCATGATACATTATCTCAGATCAAAAATATTTGTTTTCAGATCTGGAGCTCGACATGTATATACGCATTATGTGTATTTTTGATACATCCGGCATATGTTTTTTTTGCCTGCGGATGAACTCACGTCAGATACATTAACTATACAACCCTGTATGTATTAGCTTTGGCTGTTAAACCACATACAATATCAACACATTATTATTTAACTTTCTCTTTTTTTTTATGGTGCAATAACAAGAAAAGTAACCTCCGAGAACATCTCAACTGATGAACCCATGGCATTGAAACCCAGAATAAACCCTACCATTGGCGGATCGTCTTTTTTTTTTTGTGTGTTAAGTGTCAACAGTATAAATAGAAGAGGAAGGCGGGGAAAGGATCAAAAGGAGAAGAGACATGCACATGGAGAGTGGTCGTGCGGCAAGGCTACACCCAGTAGGGGGAAGACGGGGGCCGAGTAGGTGGTGGCGCCAAATCGACGCTGCCCGAGGGACGCACGAGGCCCTCCAGGAGTGGACGACAGCGTGCTAGCCCGCGGCGTTCGGCAGATTTAGTCGAACCATGTGGTTCCGTATCTCATACGAATATTCTAGGCATCGGTACCGCCTCATCTCGAACGACCCGCTTCCATCCAACCATCCAAACATGGGTACCGTCCGGTTCCATTCCCCCATGATTCATGCAACCAAACGCCACCTAAGCAAACCTCTTGGAAATTCCCTTCCGTCGTTGCCCCGCCGACGACGTCGCTGGATTCACGCGTTGTCACCCGACGGAGCTCGCAGTCGTCTCAGCGATCTCTCCGCCGCCGCGCCTACAGGGTCGACGCCTCGGCACCGCGGCCGCGCTTCGTCTAGGCAACCTCCCACGGGGCCGCATGGCCCGCCTCCGCCACGCGACGCTGCAGATCCCCGCCGTCGCACATCACTGGTTCTGCTCGCCCCTCGCTGCCATCGGCCGTTGCGCCCTCGACGAAGCGCTCGATGAGGGTGGGGGCTGGGGATGAGAGAGAGTGTATTTGAGTTTACGCCTTCCCTCTCTGAAAGTGTACTGCGGCAATACGTACCCTCACAAAGTAATCTCATTTCGCTTTCTATTATAATCTTGGATGTTTATTTATGCTTCTCCTATAGCTCATCAAAAGCCTATTCCTATTTTTTTCTCGTGTTTTCTAATCTTATAATTATGCGTATGCATTTTCACATTCCTATGTTTCCCATTTTCACGATTAAAGCAAACTTCTTGTTCTTAGGGAGTGAAATAGTAACTTGTTGCCAATCAGAAGCAATTGCTGAGTGAAATAGTGTTCGCAGCCACCTCATCCTCGTCAGGTTGGTGCAATCTGTGATGATGGCAATACATATATACATCAAGAGTACAAATGGATATTATACAAGCATTATCATCGACATTCTCTACATTAACATCAACGGGAAGGAAAAATAAGATTAATCAAGATACTGGTACTTGCTTCTTCAGCTTATTTCTTCATAGCTCTAGTTCAAATGTCAACATTGGTTCCTTTGCAATACTTAATTTGCAGTTCCTTGCCCGGTCAAGCTTCTCCAATTAAGAATAACAAACACATAAATTCGATCATATAGCTTGTCGAAGAGGCGGAAATAAGCAATCCTCCATGCTTTCTTGAATAATAGGGCACAGAACACAGCCCAAAGGCCCAGAATGAATCCCATGCCAGGTCCAAAATAAAAGGACAATGGCTTAAAACCATGTTCATTTCTTTTATGGTCATCTTGCCTTGGAACAACATTTCGTGAGCAATTCTTATGAAGAGGAGGCCCGCACAGACCAATGTTGCCGTTGTACATAGATGGATACTCATCATAGAGGGTGTCGAGTTGACTTCCTGGCGGTATTCTTCCCGTAAGATCGTTATAGGACAAATCCATGTAGCTTAAATATGTCAAATTTGACAGGCTTGAAGGGATCTCGCCGGAAAGCATGTTCTTTGAGAGGTCGAGTGACTCCAATGCATGCATGGCCCCAATCTTGTTTGGAACTTCTCCGCTCAAGTGATTCCATGACAGATTCAAGTTTAACACTGCATCAAGAGAAGCTATTTCTTCTGGAATTTCACCGGTTAAGCCATTGAATGATAAGTCAAGGCTCACCATTTCCAAAAGTTTATAGGCATGATAATCAAGTTCTTGCCCCTTCGTGTCTATCAAAAAGCCTCCAACTATGGCAGCAATATCAAGTACAGGTGCGTAAGTCCCGGGTCTAAGTGGATTGTTTCGCATCATAGCTGTTAAATTTGATAGATGAGAAGGTATGGAACCTGATATACTATTGTTTGCCAAATTCAAATATTGAAGGTTTCTAAGACTTGTGATGTTGATCGGGATATTCCCAGAAAACATGTTGTGGCTTAGTCGTAGAAACTGTAATTCCACCATGTCTCCAATCCATATCAGCAAACTTCCAGAGAATTTATTATGCGAAAGATCGATTAGGACCAAATATCTGCACCTTTGTACGAAGGAAGGGAACTTGCCAGAGAAGCTGTTGTTACGCAGCTGTAGAAATGTCATATTTAACATCCCAAAACATCGAGGGAATTCTCCATGGAATAGATTGTTGGCTAAATCTAAGATTACCAAGCTTTGCATATCGCAAATTGATCCAGGAATATGATCAGTGATGTAATTGGAGAACAGAAACAAGAATTCTAGATTTGGAGCTCCAAAATTTGATGGCAGGGGTCCTGAGAGAGAGTTGTAGGAGATGTACAACGAAGTGAGGTTTCTCGGCAACGGAGGTATTTGACCAGTACGTTTGTTTGAATCAAGATACAAGGCATCCAACGACATAAATTCCATGTCATTTGGCAATCCACCACTGATCCGGTTGTTGGAGAAGTCCAAACTAGAAGCCTTTGCAAATGTAGTAGAGAACCAGTCTGGAAGCCTATCAGTTATACCCGTGCTCGAGATATCAACAACACGGATATCCACCTGCAATTGTAGCCAAGCAGGAAACAGCGGACCCATGTGGCAACATGCAAATTTTGCTTCCTCTAATCTAAATGGTGGTCGCCATTCAGGATCCACGGCAATCTTCAAGGAATTATAAGACAAGTCTATGAACTCTAAGTTGTTTAGATTAGCTAAGTGTTCTTCTGTGATCACACCGTCAAGGCTATTGTTGCCTAGGTCCAGGTGAGTCAAATTGGTAAGCATGCTGATCTCAGATGGCACAGGTCCTGTGAGGTGGTTCTCGTACAGGACAAGAGTGTTCAAGCTGGTAAATTGCCTGATCGATCGTGGTATATACCCGGTAAGGTTGTTGCGCTGCAGATACAGTTGTTGCAATTTGCTGGATGGACACTGTGGAAGCAACTCGAATAACTTTGGCATGTTTACATATGAGCGGAACTTTTCGAGGTTCAGTGTCTCTAGATTGCATAGATTCTTCAAGTTCGCTGTCATTATGTCCAAGTTATCACTAAATGAAAGGTCAAGAGCTTGAAGGGACGTCATGTGTCCTAGTCTGTCATGAAACTGGCCGTGTAGAAGGGTTCCTCCTATGTTCAGGTACTGAAGCCCTGTAAGATTCCAAAAACCAACACGATGCTACTGGGTGGTCGAAGTAATTGTAGGAGAGATCAAGCTTCTCAAGTTTTGTGAGGTTTAGGCGTGGAAGCCACTGGTTTGCGCTCGAAAGCGAGCAATTGGAGAGGCTAAGGACCCTCAGAGAAGGAATCAAGTTCACCACACGATGCCAATCGACAATGGAGCTCAGGTTCACGGAACCAAGGTTGAGGTACTGCAGTGAAGGTAGATGTGTCAGCCATGCGATATCTATTGAGTATAGGCTTTTCACCCCGAGTATGTTGTAGAAAGGCAGGTCGAGATATTCCGGCTTGGAAAGGTCGAGATATTCCAACTTGGAAAGGTTACCAAGCTGAGGAGGCACACTACCGGAGAACGATACGTTGGATAGGTCAAGGTACCTCAGGTTCTTGAGGGAGCCCAAGAACTCCGGGACACGGCCGATCGGCCCTTCCAGGGGGTTCCCGCTGAGATCCAGGCGCCGCAGACGCGTCAGGGACGACAGCGAGGGGCTTATCTGCCCGACAAGGCCACTCCCCCAGTCCAAGTTGCCGGGATCGTTGCGAAGGTTGAGCTCCACGATGTGGCCGGTCCGGTTGCTGCACCTGACGCCCCTCCACCGGCAGCAGTCGTCCTGCAGTTGGCCCTCTTGCCATGAGACCAGGAGGTTCGTGGTGTCATCGGTGAAGCCGCGTTTGAAGGCCAGCAGGGCGTCCCGCTCTCGCGGCACGCATGCGCCGGCGTGCCGGGGCTGTCGAAGGAGCGAGCTGGTGGTGATGATCAGGACAAGCACCGCGAGGCAGCGCTGGAGATCGGCAGAGGGAGGGTGCTGCATGGTGGGGATGGCCATGCGTGGTCGCACTAGCTGCTAGCTAGAGCCTAGAGCAATCGGTTGTGTGCTACACGCGGTGCTAGTACTGCAACGAAAATAAATGTGATATGTTGCAATTCTAGTCCACGGTGGAAGTCGTTTCCCCGCCGACCGGGTGCCGGCCGTGACTGACGCGTCCAAGCAATGCCCCCGAGCTCACGCAATGCTTTTAATTAAGAGAAAAAAATGCATTTACAACCCCTTGTTTTGATTTATTTTCCACCTCTTGTTCGCTATAGAATACTCGTTATAGTGGCATGATTCTTTTTTTAGCACATCCTTTAGATGCACATACCCACTATTTTTAAAATAAGGTGCATGCACTCACACATCCCATTATGGAGCACTTTTCCACACAGACGTGCGCACCGACCGTGTATAAATTAAAACAGTTCACCAGTAGCACTCCTAAGAACCTAGGTCGCCGGGTAAAAAGAATTTCCTTTTTCTTTTGGTCCCGCTGTAAGAGCAACTCCATCCCATTAATCATTTCTCCCTCTCTATTTCCTAGGATGAAGATGCTAGCTATTATTTTCAGCTCTCTATTTGAGTTAGCATTCCAATGGCCTAGCTATTTGAGAAGCGAGTGAGGAGGCGCTCGCCAAATCTAGCTAGCAGCCGGGAGAAAATAGCGACTCGATAAAAATGAAGAGGAGGATAAAGAATCGGTTGGAGTCCATTTCTTGAGTCATATTAGGTAAATATACAATGAAGAGCAGGATAAAGAACCGGTTGGAGTTGCTCTAAGTAGTTTTAGTTTTTAGCTTTCCATTTTTAAAAATCAGAAACTGTTTGAAACATATCGACTTTTTAATTTTAGCCTTTTTTCCTATTTTGTTTTTATTTTTTTCTTTTTTCTTTATATTGTTGTTTGTGAAGATATAATGATGTTTTTATTTTTTAATTAAATGATTTAGAAAAACAGTCAACCTGAAACCATATCCATAAGCCAGATAATCAGCCCCTTTCACTGGATGCGGCTTCCCTGTCCCTATGACCATGTTCCTGACCGTGTCCCCGCCACGTGACGTCAAGCTATTTGACGGTGCATGGGACCCACAAAAAGCAGAATAAATAGCATGCTGCTATATAGCAGGGAACAGGGAGAGGGATAGAGAAAGAAAACATGGAAGCCATTTTCCCTTTCGCTAGTACATTGTTGGCGTCAATACTGACAATTGGCCGGTTAGTGTTACACTGTATATGCCCTAGCGCCGCCGCCGTTGACCCAACGCCTTGACGCCGTCGACTTTACTTGACGTGGAGAAGGGACCGCACCTGGTGCGTCTAGAAGAGGAGCCGGAATTATTTGGGGTTTCGTATTCAGCGGACGCCAGCCAGGAGTTGTTTCCAATTGGTGGGCCAAATGGACGATAGCAAAAGTTTTGTGTCCCCATGGACATGCAACAAGTTTATAAGTCCTGCTGAATTAAAAAAAAGTTTAGTAGCCCTGCTCTTATCTTCATTCTAATAATCTCATAAGTATCAATTCTAATTTACCTTCCTTCCAACTTTTTTAATTTACCTTTTGTTCTGCAGCGTTACAACAGCCAAGGAATTTGTTATGCTCCGCTGTATGGCACCCTTGGTAGGTTTTCCATGCTTATTTGAACGAACATGACTATTTGAATTCATAGGTTCAGAAGTAATGGGTTAATGAATAATATGAGAACAAAGATAAAGATTAAAGACCTACAAAGATCTAGAACAAAGTAGAAGACAATTAACAACAATATGTGGTTGGTTAATTTCTTCTCAATACATTGTAAATCAATTCGCAATGCAATAATAGTCCTGAACCTGCTAAAATCAATGTTACAGAACTTCAAATTATTTGTTACGATCCATGTTATACATAATTTTCTCTTATATCTGGCAAGTCCTTGAGGTTAGCTGTCTGGAAATCAACCTTTCGGAGTTTCGGTGTGCCTATTTGCTGGTTTGTATGATTCATTTCTCACTTTTAGGTGTGCATTTTGCCATTGTTAGTTTTGGAGATGTGATGAGTGAACAGAAAATACAGCAGAAGAATTAGGACTATGCTTTCCTCGGAAGAATTTTCTTCAATGGTTAGTCTGAGTTCCTATTAAACTACTTAATTGATAACTAAAGAATTTGTTGAATTACAGTTGTCATAATGCGCAGAATGCTCTATTCGAATAGGGAAATGAAAATTGTGAACTTCAAAAGGATGAAATTTATACAAACATGTATGCCGCAGAATGCTCTATTCGAATAGGGAAATGAAAATTATGAACTTCAAAAGGATGAAATTTATACAAACATGTATGCCAGAAACTTGGGTTATGCTGTTAGACCATGTGAGAAAACAAATCAAACGATGATTTGTATTTCATTTTCAAGCTTCACGAGCAGTGCACGAGATCAGCACCTTATCAATCTTGTGCCATGCAGTTCACCTGGATGCAGTGCCACTCAGCATATAGAAGTATTATGAATAATGCTTGTTGTTAGACCATGTGGCCAGGTCTCGGCTATTTTAGATGATGAATAATTGACAACGTTGGTTATGATATTACTTATGGTATGTTGCTTCTTTATATGCTTTTGATAGCATGGTGATATGATAGGTTGCATGATACGCTCGTGTGAGGTCACTACTACAGAAAGGCTCATAGTAGACGCCAAATCACAGACGGTTTTGTGAAACCGTCTGTAATGTACACTATTACAGACGGTTTTAATTTGAAGGCCGTCTGTGGTATTTGTGGCGGGAAAAATGAGTATCACAGACGATGCTTACCGCTGAACCGTCTGTGATACTGGAATATCACAGACGGTTTTTATTAAAAACCATCTGTGATAATCTGGGATTATCACAGACGGTTTTTTTATTAAAAACCGTCTGTGTTGTGTCGACTATCACAGACGGTTGTTGTTAAGAACCGTCTGTGAATGTTCAAAGACGGTTTTTAACAAGAACCGTCTGTGATGTTCCTTTGTCTGTCATATTCTAGATCAGAGGTTAATATATAAGTACACATTGCTTCTAATAACTTAACTACAGAACTACTGAGACAAGAGATCACAAATTAAAGGCAAATTTATTAATTTCAATTAGAGGCAAATTTATTACAAAAGTCGCACAGGTAAAGAGTTTCCCAGATTGTAATCTTTTGGGCTTCGTACGCTTCTTCTTCGACTTGGGGACTTGGAGGATCAACCGCCAAATTCTCGAACGCCGTTAAGATTGCCCTTGTCCTTAGCACTTCCTCCTCCAGCCTGGGCAAATGATCAGCAGCATCCATAAGGTCGTAGAGGATAGCATGAAAAGATTCCTCAGAATCTGCCGTATTTGCTTGATCGACAAGGCTATCCATCAGTCTCTCTAATGCGTGTAGAGCTTCTTCCGCTTTGCGCACATTGTGGAGAAGAACCAGGGTGAGGGCTGTTTCCCTTTCTTGAGCGGCAGCGAGACGCCTCCGTCGACGGCGGAGGATCAGGTCAAGCTGACGGATGCAAGAAAGTCGAGGAAGGAGAGCAGGGCGGGTGCGGAGAAGCTGCTCCAGATGCAAATTGCTGGCCGCCTGTGTAAGGTTCCGGCCGAACAATTCTTGATGAACAGATGAGAGGAAGGAGATGATCACAAGAACAGTAGAAGGCATGTCGTATTGTATATTGTATTGTACGTGCGTAGAAGAGACCTGGATTAGGCGCGCATATTTAACCTTTAGCACGGACGGTTCGTATACCCAAACATTAATGATATAGACGCTTCATATAACGATCGAGAGACGTTAATTAGACGATCGAAACACGAAGCGTTCTGGCATCGAAACACGCGTGAAGCGTTCTGGTATGAAGCTTATGATAGACGGCTTTTTATAAAAAACCGTCTGTGATAATATTTATCACAGACGGTTTTTAATAAAAAACTGTCTGTGATAAGCTGTTTGTCACAGACGGTTTTTTATTAAAAACCGTCTGTGATAATGACTAAGGCATTTATTGCGCTGCTCAGACCGCATCTGTCTTCATTTCGATCCAGATCTAGCCACTGCTGCGCACTTTTTCACTCGGGAGGAAGCTAGGCGATTTCAGGCCAGTTAATTTGGTGGGAAGAGGCAGAGATTGAGCTTTGAAGATTCAGACTTTCCTGGTTGCTCTAGATATGGTTAGTAATGAAATTTATTTTTTCTTTAATTGCATTACAATTTAGGTCTAATTAAGTAATCCATGAGTGGTTATTGAAGATGGTTAATTTGCAAAATTGTTGGTTATATAATAGCTGTTGTGTTTGTAATATGAATTGAGCTAGCAAATTAAGTCTCAATATAATAAATGTGACTGGTATATATGTAGTTATAATTAGTTAATCTAGATTTTAATACTAAGTTGTTATATATGTACGTAACGTAGGACCGAAGCTGGATGTATGCCACGAGCCGTGTGAGTGAAGAGTACATTAATGGCGTTTCTGCTTTTATAAGAGCCGCCGAGGAGGATATGTTTAATAAGGGGGTGGAATATATGTGCTATCCATGCACTGACTGCGAGAATTTGAAGATGTTTAAGAACCGAGGGCAAATTGAAGCGCACTTGATTCGGAGGGGTTTCAAAAAGGATTATACGTGTTGGAACACGTAATGGCGAAGTGAATGATCATATGCCGCCGGATGACATCGCCGGTGCAGTGAATGATATGCCCCCGGATGACATCGCCGGTGAAGTGAATGACATGCCGCCGGCTGATGTCGATTGTGGCTCGAATTCGGATAGGTTGCACGATGATAATCTGGATCAGATGCTTCGCGATGTAGAAGAGAACTATGATGAGAGAGAGTATGTTAAATTCCGTGGCTTGATGGAGGACTCAGAGAAACCTTTGTACACGGGTTGCAAGTACCGTTTTTACTCAAAAACCGTCTGTGATAGCTGATAATCACAGACGGTTCGAAAACCGTCTGTGATGACCTTCGATTATCACTAACCCATAAATACAAACGGTTCACAAAACCGTCTGTGATGACGTTTTCGAACCGTCTGTGATGACCTTTTCTGTAGTAGTGGGTACTGTGTGGATTGACTTGAGTCAAGTCGTGGACTTGAGCTCGTACGAGATTGTTTGTTTATTCATGTGCAGGTGTTGCTTAAGGCGGAACGTGGTCGATGACGGGACTGAAACTAAGTTCAAGTGGAACTGAGGTTTCAGGACTAAGTTCAGGGAGGAACTGAGGTCCTATCGGTCAAGGATGTCATGCGGGACGTTTAGGCTAAAGAACAATGCACATGGAGATGACGCGGCGTTGGAGGCGCGGAGATGCGTCATGGCAGAGTGATGTGCGGACGGCACGTATACGAGGTGTATACGGATTGAAGTTGGTTTTGCATGTTTGGCGTATATACGCATTGTATACGAGTCGGCGTAAAGTCTGTGTATGCCAATATAGTGTTGCATGCATGGTATTCGAGAGTTGTATACGGAGAGCATGTGTGGCACGTGTTTCCGTGTTGGAGTTGGTTTGTGCGGCTGCATGTAAAGCAGGACGTGAGAGATAGCTCTATAAGTAGTTCTCGGTGGCCTTCTGTTTAGAGCGCCGTGACTTTTGTAACTACACGAGGGCGATTTGATAATTTGGAGAAGTGCTTGTGGCGGCTTTTGGTTTGCCGGCCGTGGCTTTTGAAAGAGCGCATGCATGCCGTGATTTCTTTGGAGAGAATATAAAGGCAGCACTACATGCATTTGTTGTGAGCAGAAACCGCCGTGTCCGTGGACGAACCGGGTGGACAGGCTGCGAGCACACACGGACGTCGGCGGCCTCACCTTGCTGTTCCAGGACGACCGTGTCGGCGGGCTGCAGGTGCTTGGCGACGGCCACTGGGTTGACGTCTAGTCGCTTGAGATTGGCTGTGATCTTGCGGAACGGGATGAGCTACTAGATAAAAAGAGGTAGCGACTAGATAAAAAGAAGGTAGCGGCAAATTGTCTTGAGTGTCGTGATTCTCTGGAGAGAAAAAAAAGGGCTGCGCGGCGTGGCTGTGCTTCACGGAAGATCAAAGGGACGACTAGATAATCGGTGTGCACGGAGGTTTGCTTTCATCCGTGAGTTTTCTTTTTCTTCGTGTTGATTCCTGTTTGCATGCATGGCTTAATTAATTGCTTGTCTCAATTAATCCTACCAGCAACAGCTAGCAAGAATTCTCTCTTGCATTTAATTCTTCAATTCAATTGCGTTGGTAGATTTTGCATGGTTCTTTTGTAGGTCTGTATGCATCATCTCTCTTGCATACATTAGTTCTCTCTGGTAGTTACTTTGTGATTAGCACAAGATAATTTCTTAAGACTAATTGTCTTCTTTTTGCGTTACGTGAGTTGTGATCTGGGAAGTTTGATTTATTAATTTGCTTACGGATTTTGTTTAATTACATAATTATCAATTTCCGTCATTATCTGTACCAGTGAACTTGTTTATTTTATATCTTGAGTTCTAGATCTCCGATTATCGTGATTCCAGTTGAGTTAGTTCAATGACTTTGCCTAGTTTATTCTGACATATTTTGAGGTCAATCGGAGTTACGGTTTTTTATCGAGATCAGTTTTAGTGAGGACACAGTGTTCTGTCCTGATTCTTTAATCGAGGTTTAAATAGGTTTTGTATTTAAGGGGAGTCTTAAAATTTATTTTTAGCTTCCGCAATCATTCACTCCCCCTCTGATTGCCTATCTTAGTGTGAATCGATCCTACACTTGTATTCATTATAAGGCCAATGGGCTAGTATATATACATGTACAAATATGGTATATATGCAAAAAACCTCTTACACAACAGGGCAAATATATATCTATATAATACATATCTAACAAGAAGGACCTGCTCACTCCAACAATCTGATTTCTAAGCTCAAGAGACCCCAGCTGCTCAAATATTAAAAGGTTAGATGGAACAAGCTTTTTGCGCATTATCGATTGATATTGTTATTCATACAAAAAAAAACTTGCTGCAGGATCGCATTATTCAGCTGTACTAGGATGCCACGGTGTTAACAAACACCGATGGTAAAATATCACCAAGAGGTTATGAACTTGTGAGTTGTGATTCTTCAGGAAGAAGCATGCACATATCAGTAATCAGATTAAAGAGTTAAGGCCTGTATGTCATGTTTCAAGTTGTAAGAACGATTTCGTTCAAAAAAAGTTGTAAGAACGAAAACTGAGTTGGTTAAGGAGCTGATGATAGCCTATACTAATACTGCATACATTTACCCTGTCTGTCCTTCAAGACCTGGATCTGACATAAAGTTTCTGCATTCAAAAGAGCACTGTTATGAAATGAGTACAAAAATACTGGCTACTGGCTAGAATGAATACTAATTCTCTGGGTTCACACTAAGCAATACATTTATTTACACATCAGGAGTACAAAAATATTACTGTACAAGCAATGCACAAAACCATCAATATTCTCTACATTAACTTCAATGGAAAAAAAATCACGGCGTAAGATGCTGCTACATGCTTATTCAGTCTCATGTCTTCAGAGCTCTTGTTCAAACGTCAACATTGATTGCCTCTCTGGCGAAGCTTTTCCATGTAAGAACCATAAACACATAAGTTTGATCATATAGCTCATGGAAGAGGCGGAAATAAGCAATCCTCCATGCTTTCTGACCACCCAGCTTTTGATGCATCATTTCCTGATCGAACAACTCTTTCGAAGAGGAGGCCCGCAAAGGCCACTATAGCCCACTATTGCCGCTGTACATAGACAGGTGCTCGTCAAAGAGGGGAAACTAAAAAGAACAAGGCCCAAACTTGTGCAGCTTTGCGCAAATGGTGGGAATTTGCCAAATAAGCTATTGTTACTTAACAGTAGATACCTCATGGCTTCCATCCCAGAACATGGAGGTAGTTCTCCCATGAAAAGATTGTTTGCCAAGTCCAAGATAGGATGTGAATATGGTATAAATTTTTTTATCCGATTAAAAATTTCTATCCTATTCGAATTCGTATAAAAAATGGATGTGAATATGATATGAACATTTATCATCCAAAATGTTATTTTATCCAGACTATCCATATCCGTATTTGTATTCGATGAAACAATATAAATATTTTATTGCAATGCGACTAATTAGTTGGACAAGTTTTTTTTAATTGAATGTGAATTCATGTTTGTTTAGGTGAAGTAAATGAATTAGAATGATTAAGCGTGATGAACGAGGATAAAATGTCATTAATGTCTTTATACTGTATAATCTATGAGGATATCTAAATCTGATCGAATTGAGTAGATATTCAATTCAAATTTATATTCGTTATAATATTTGATTCGTATTTGTATCTGAGAATATTCGAATTTATATTTATGTTTATAAATATAAATACAAATACGAATGTAGTTTAGACACTACCCTATCCGTTTTTACCCTAAAGACCAGAGTGCAGAGACGTTGCTCCTTCGCGTGAACCAGGCGAGGCGCTACTCCATCACGTCGGGACCCAGGTCCAGTGGATCCCACGAACGGGTCACGTCGGCAGGGACCAGCGGGAGGTGTATTCCCTGGACCGAGCTCCGTCAGGAACAGGAGACGCGGAGCGCACGAGCGTGATCTGAGGGCAAAGGATCGTGGAAAAAATTCCAACATGGGCACGGTGACAGAGCAAGAACTTCGTCGTGGACATGAATGTGACCGTGCATGATGGCGAGTGGCGACCAATCTATAAGTAGTCCGACGAGTGTCCGTTTCGTCAAGGCGACTGGACTGATTGACCCCGCAGCTCACGCCGTGGAAAGATCGAAGCAACATGGTCTAGTCGTCGGCTCGTGGGGCTCGCCCTAGCTAGCGATGGTCACTGTGAGTAGCCCAATTCTGTGGGCATGTGGGCTGTTTCTGCAGCTTGGATTGTAGGAAACGGCAAACGAAATTTTGGATGTTGGGAATTTTTGCTTCGGTTGGCGCCTCGGTCGCCGCCGCCGCCGCCGGAGTCACGCGTTGCCACAACGTCGCGACGCCAGAGCCGGAACAGACAGAGTTGTGCGCCGCCGGCGGCGACGAGAGGCCCCAACTCTGCCTCGCGCCGTCGCAGATCCCGGCAGCTGTGCGTCCGTTGGATTGCTGCCCCAGCCTCACCGCCACCGCCTCGCCCGTCGCGCACCGTCGGCCGGGATGAGATGAGATGAGATCATGAGACGGAGGGGTCGATTTGTAACGAAAAAGCTAGAAACGGTATACCATCGTTTCCCCAGTCAACGGTGTAATTCATAACCGTCTGATCTGCATATTCAATAATAAAAAATATATATTTTTCTGCATTTTTATTATTTATTATGGATTAACCTATTTTTATTTTTAATTTTCAGGTGAAAATGGGCAAATGGTGAAAATATAAAAACTTATGATGTAAACCGTTGGATCAGTAGCGAGCGGCTAAGATCGAGGGAACACGCAAGGGTAGCGAGCGGTTCAGATCGAGGAAACACGCAAGGGGACAGGGCAAAGGTAGCAAACCGTTCAAATCGAGAGAACACGCAAGAGGACAGGACGCGGGAGACAGAGAAGCTCCGTTCATGCGTGGTCGAACTAGCTGCTAACTAAAGCCTAGAGCAATCGGTCAGATAATCAGTTGTGTGTGCTACACGCGGTGCTAGTACTGCAACGAAAATAAATGTGATATGTTACAATTCTAGTCCACGGTGGAAGTCGTTGCCCCGCCGGCCGTGAATGCCGCGTCAAAGCAACGCACCCGAGCCCGCCCTGCTCAAAAGAGCTTAGAGTCTGTTTTTTCAGCTTTTAAAAGTTATTTTTCTGTTTTTTACAGTAACTAGCTTTTAAATTGAATATTTTTTTAAGATATGATCTACTAGTTAATTGTAGTACATACTGTACTGACTTCATTTATATCAGCAAAATCGCATGTGGGTTTTGTTACTCTGTAATCTTTTACACGAACAGTCTAAAAACCACAAGCCGCAGCCAAAAGTCATAAGCTTTAGCCAAAAAGAACAGGCCCTTAATTTGAGTGGCTTTTGTCTGAAAAGCACTGTAGCTAATTGAAACAACATTGTACCTGACGGAGGCTTATTTAGCATAATTACAATTAAAAATTTTAAAAATAGAAAAAACATGTTAGCTCATCATATAGAATGTAAACAAATATGAGAAAAAACCAGCAAAAAATATCAAAAAATCAAAAGTATAGAAAAAGATGAAATTTATAAATAGTGTGAAATAAGCCAAATGCCAGAAACTCAAGCCGAAACAAGCGGGGCAATTAAGAGAAAAATTGCATTTACACCCCCTTGTTTTGATTTACTTTCCACCTCTTGTTCGCTATGGAATACTCGTTCTTGTCCCTCTGAGACGACAATAACAGTATTGATATTATTCCTTTGTTTAAGTACAACCTTTAGTTGCACGTACCCGCTATTTTCAAAAAACGGTGCGTGTACCTGTTGATAGTGAAAAACGACACTAGCATACTTATGCATTAGATGATCAAAATAGCTGAATTGTTGTTTCATTAATATAATTCGGTTGACTATATGGTTGCCCATTGAACTATTTACGACCACTTTGGTCGTGGTCGGCTGCCCATCGAATCATTTACGACCACACTGTCCATGGTCAGAACCGGGTGAGGTGTTAAGCGAGTGGTCGGATAAGCTCTACGACCACGTTGTGGCGTATACGACCATTCTGGCCATGGTCAAAGGGCACCAGAAGGAATTACGACTACTTTGGCCGTGGTCGAAAGTCATTATGACCACATTGGTCGTGGTCGACAGTCGCCAGATAGCTCCACGACCACGTTGTGGCGTATACGACCACTTTGGGCATGGTCGAATGTCTCCCGAAAGATTTACGACCATTCTGACCATGGTCAAAGGGCACCAGAAGGAATTACGACTACTTTGGCCGTGGTCGAAAGTCACTATGACCGCATTGGTCGTGGTTGGCAGTCGCCAGAGAGATCTACGACCACGTTGGAGGCTACAACCACGGTGGAGTCTACGACCACGGTGGAGTATACGACCACGTTGGAGTCTGCGACCACGTTGGAAGCTACGACTACGGTGGAGTCTACGACCACGTTGGAGGCTACGACCACGGTGGGGTCTACGACCACGTTGGAGTCTACGACCATGGTGGAGTCTACGATTACGTTGGAGGCTACGACCACAGTGGAGTCTGCGTCCACGTTGAAGGTTACGACCACGGTGGAGTCTACGACCACATTGGAGGCTACGACCACGTTGGAGTCTACGACCATGGTGGAGTCTACGATTACGTTGGAGGCTACGACCACAGTGGAGTCTGCGTCCACGTTGAAGGTTACGATCACGTTGGAGGCTACGATCACGTTGGAGTCTATGACCACGTAGAAGCCTACGACTACATTGAAGGCTACGACCATACTAAAGGTGGTCGCAAGGAGTTCGACCACGATTGAAAACTCTGACAGTTATAACGAGAAGCGGTCGGAAAATTTGGGAATACTGAATCATTATGGGAAGTTATCTGCAGAGGATTCGACAGCGGAGAAGCAAAGAAGAGAAAGAAATCGGGCTCATTAGCGGATGTGATTAATTTGTTTTATTTGATGCCGATTTTACTTGCCATAGATCTTGATTTGATGCCGATTTTATTTGCCATAGACCAGGCACCCTATAAATATGAAGGGTAAGGCCGATTGCAAAAGGAGGATCAGACAATCGACACAATATTATTTTCGTACCTTTGTTTTCTTAGTCTCTAGATTAAAGTAGATCTTGTTTCTCCATCAATTATCTTGTTGGTGTACGGATCAGTTTCGTGCGGCAACAAAATTGGCGACTCCGCTGGGGAATCGATTTCTAATCGGTTTTTCTTCTCCATCAAAATCAATCTACTCGGCCGAAAGGCCGATTTCTTCATCTCGCCGGCGAATCAATCTGCTAATCGGCTAAAAGCCGATTGCACCCTTCTCGGGCGACCGGCCTGCTTCGCACGTAGCAACCGAAGGCAGCAACGTAGCAGCAGAGGTGCAATATCACACGCGATCTACAAGGGAACTAGTCAGAGCTTCAGACCATGGTGTCAAACGGTTCTGAGGTAGATCCCAACAACGTCATTACGCCCACGTTTGACGAGCTGCCGGAGGAACATCGTCAGGAGATCGAGCGACGCAAGTTAGAGTATAAGAAGACGATGTTGGCGTGTTTCCAGAAAACAAGACAAGGTGTTATTATGAAAGAAACTGCACTGCCATATGTCTCCACCAACCCTAAGGTAAAAAACACTGTAAGTAAAATCTCTCCTTCTCATGAAGATATTGCTCATATGATTAATCAAACCGTTGGTATTGCTATGGATAATGTTTTGACTAGTCGTATTAGAGCCGTGATGTTGCAAATACATGATGAACACAGTAAAAAACAACCTATGACAAGTGATGATAGTGCTTTAAATGCTAGTCATTTTGTGGAACAAGAAACTGTGCCACATGGTTCATCTGCATTTACTACACAATTTGGTGCATCGCGAAACCATAGTTTATTGAGTAACACTCATGGTGGCCGAAACCACATGCCTACTTCGGCCAACATTGCTACGTCGTCATTTGTCACAACCAATGCACTCATCTCGGCACCAAATTATGGCCGAGTTGCTGAAAATTCAACTAGCATGCATGCACCTCCATATCAAACTGTAGCATACAATATACCTCCAATACCACCACAAGGATCAGGAATACCATATGGGCCAATACCAGAAGCTTATTTTAATCCTCCTGTGCTTAACACTCACTATCCACAGCCCCAAATTTGCGACATGTCACAACCTAATATTTTTAGGCCACAGCCAGCTAATGTGGCAAATAATCGGCCTATGGCTGAGCCATTTGTTAGGCATGAAAATATCAGAGAGCAAGTAGCTAATATATTCAGGGAAACATTTGGGGTAGAGCCTAAATATAGAATGCGTACTTATCAAAAGCCGTATCCTGATTTCTATGATACGGTTCCATATCCCCGTGGATTCAGAGTACCTGATTTTATTAAATTTACAGGGAATGATGGCAGAACCACTTTAGAGCATGTTAGTCAATTTAGTGCACAATGCGGTGAAGCCAGTGCTAGCGATGCTTTAAAATTGAGACTATTTCCTTTGTCATTATCTGGTACTGCGTTCACGTGGTTCACATCCCTTACACCTAATTCTATTCATTCATGGCCTGAGTTAGAACAAAAATTTCATGAATATTTTTACACGGGAGACACTGAATTGAGATTATCACACTTGACATCGGTTAGGCAGAAATACAATGAACCTATTGCTGAATATATCAGGAGATTTAGAGATACAAGAAACCAATGCTTTAATCTAGTAATATCTGATAAGGATCTTGCTGAGTTAGCCTTTTCTGGGTTGCTTTCACATTTGAAGGAAAAATTAGAAGGGCAGGATTTCTTAGATGTAAGTCAAGTGCTGCAAAAGGCTCTGGCTCAAGAAAGCCGGGCTAGAGAATCTAAAAATTTCCATAGGACCAGTGCAAAACATAAAACGAACCATCCTGTTAATTTAGTAGAACATGACTCCACATCATCTGATGATGAGAGTGTGGATATGTGTGTAGCCGAATGGGCATGGGATTCAAAATCTAAACCATTCGTTTGCTCTGCTTTGAGGCCGGTTCCACAGAAAAATCGGCATGAAGAAATAAAATATACTTTTGATACTGCTAAATGTGATAGAATTTTTGATTATTTATTGCAAGAGAAACAAATAAAATTGCCCACTGGCATGTCATACCACCTCCTGAAGAATTAAAAAGACGTGCATATTGTAAATGGCATAATTCTTATTCTCATGCTACTAACGACTGCAATATTTTTCGTCGACAGGTTCAATCGGCCATAAATGAAGGACGATTGAAGTTTGCTGAGAGCTCAAAGATGCAGTTAGACACTCAACCCTTTCCAGTTAATGTGATTGATTTCAAAAATAAGAAGGTGCTAGTTCGGCCATCACAAGCCGAATCAGAAGTAAGAAAAAATGTGGTGATTGGTGAGGATAGTAATGAATCTACAGAAGACAGTAGAGGTGTGGTTAGAACAGTCCAAATTGAAAATACTCCTGAAGGCCATGAGTCCATCAAAATTACAGTAGGTTCTGCAACTCTTAGGGTGCACTGGGAGGACAAGGATGATAAAACCAAAAAGCCCGGAAGTAGGTCGTTGGAAAATTAATGAGGGAAAGAATAGGACAAACAAATGGGTTGAAAGGCTGAAGCCCACATTTAAAGAGCTTCTAGCCAAATATGAAGATGGTAAGGCCGGCCAAAGCGGTTTTAGTCGGTCCTATAACTTGAAGCGACCAAGATCCCCTCCAAGGCAAGAGTTCGGTGGTTGGGATCATCGATGGGAAAATTTTCCTGCAGCTGCACCGCATCCTATGCCTAGGCCGCTATTGCCTGTGCCATGGGGTCCTCCTCCTGGTGGTTTTTCTCCTTGTCCGCCATGGAGTTTTTGCGGTCCATGGATGCCACCAACTCCGGTGTTTTTTGAGCCATTTCATCCAGGATGGGAAATGCCAAGAAGGCCGGTATTTGACAGGTTGTCATGGCCTAGAAATGACCGATTTAATAAAAATAATCGGTTTTGTGACCAGAGAGATGATAAATCTCCAAAAAGAGTTTACCGCATCAAAGAAGGAGGTGAAACGAGTAAAAGTTCAGAGGTGAACAATGCTGCACCGATGAACAGTGCCGAGAACAGTGCTGAAAATATTGTGGTTGCTCCTGAAAATAAAGAGAAGCTTCCATTGTTAGCAGGTGCGGAACGGCAGCCTAGATGGTGTCCACCAGGGCTCTCGCATTCACAAAAAAGGAGGTTGCAGCGGCTCCGTAGAGAAGAATTGAGAGAGGCTCAAGCTAAAAAAATGAGGGATGATTTATTCAATGAAATCAAGCCTATGATACCCACTAAGAAAGAATGGAGGCTGAAGAAAATTGAAGAGTCAGTGCAGACAAATAGTGATGATGAGCATGATTTGTTAGATTATGAGGGGTCTCCACTAGTTAAAAATGGCTCTCCACCTCCGGAAGGTATGGACATTAATATGGTTTTTACATTACCTTCTGAATTTCGAGCTTTTGATGAGGAGGTTGCACAATTGTGTCTCGGCCCTAAAGAAGCTATCTTTGAAAAACCCGATGAATCGTGCCGACACTTGAAACCGTTATATGTTAAAGGGCATATTAACGGAAGGCCGATTTCTAGGATGCTTGTAGATGGTGGAGCTACTGTAAATTTAATGCCATATTCAGTTTTTAAGAAATTAGGTAAAGAGGACAGTGAGCTTATGAAGACCAATTTGACGCTTAATGGATTTACCGGCGAGCCGACTGAAGCCAAAGGCGTCATCTCTATGGAGCTTACTGTTGGGAGCAAAACTTTACCTGCAGCTTTCTTTGTCGTCGACGTGCAAGGTAGTTATAGTGTTTTATTGGGTCGTGACTGGATTCATGCTAATCGTTGCATTCCTTCCACCTTGCATCAAACTTTAGTACAGTGGGTAGATGATGAAATAGAAGTCATTCAAGCAGACACATCGGCTTATGTTGCTTTGGCCGATGCTTCAGCTGATTGGCAGCATGGTAATATTCAGTGTTTGACAGGCATAGATCTTTCTGATTATGACTATGTTAGTGTTACTAAGGATGGTTTTGTACCTGTGTCTGTACAGCCGGCTTGTGCAGCCCGGCTTAGCAATATGATGTTATAAATGGATAAGGAACATAGTTTGGATTGGTTGACAGAACGAGTAGAGCACTATCGGTCAAGTAAGAACGATATGTGTGAAGCTATTGATGATTTTGATGAAGTAGAAAAATTAGGATATGGTTTTACGTCGGCTGATTCATTAGAGGAAGTGGACATAGGTAGTGGTAATATCCCTAGGCCGACATTTGTGAATAAAAACATGACGAATGACTGCAAAGCCAAAATGATTGAGTTGCTTAGAAATTATGTTGATTGCTTTGCATGGGAGTACCACGAAATGCCAGGCCTTAGCCGAGAGCTAGTAGAGCATCGGTTGCCCATTAAATCTAGTTTTAGGCCTCATAAACAGCCACCTAGAAGGTTTAATCCTAATATGTATGACCGTATTAAAGAGGAAATAGACCGGTTATTGAGAGCTGGTTTTATTAGGCCATGTAGATATGCCGAATGGATATCCAACATTGTGCCAGTTGAGAAGAAGAGTAGTGGCAAATTACGCATTTGTGTTGATTTTAGAGATTTGAATAAAGCTACTCCAAAAGATGAATATCCTATGCCTATAGCCGACATGTTGATTAATAATGCTTCGGGACATAGAGTTGTTAGCTTTTTAGATGGCAATGCTGGTTATAATCAAATTTTTATGGCTGAAGAAGATATGTCTAAAACGGCCTTTAGGTGTCCTGGTTTTGTAGGTTTATTTGAGTGGGTTGTCATGACATTTGGTTTAAAAAATGCCGACGCTACGTATCAGCGAGCTATGAATTTAATTTTTCATGACTTACTCGGTATCATACTAGAAATATATATTGATGATGTAGTAGTTAAATCGGATAACGTGGATCATCATTTGGCCGATTTGACACTAGTATTTGAAAGGATGCGTCGGTATGGTTTAAAAATGAATCCACTCAAATGTGCTTTTGGCGTGTCGGCTGGAAAGTTTCTAGGATTCCTCATACATGAGAGGGGAATAGAGATAGATCCTGCTAGATTAGAGGCCATTCAAAGAATAAAGGCGCCAGAATGTAAAAGAGACGTGCAAAAATTCTTAGGAAAAATAAACTATTTGAGAAGATTTATATCTAACCTGTCTGGGAAAATTGACGCATTTACACCCATACTTCGGTTAAAGAAGGAAACCGAATTTACTTGGGGGGCAGAACAACAGAGGGCCTTTGATGAAATTAAGAAGTATTTGTCTACTCCTCCTGTCTTGAGGGCGCCTAAAGCCGGGACGCCGTTTCGGCTATATATTGCTGCGGAAGATGGTGTTATTGGTTCTGTATTAACGCAGGAGGTAGAAGGCAAAGAATTTGTTATCACTTATTTGAGCCGGCGTCTTCTGGGAGCAGAGACAAGGTATGTATTTATTGAAAAATTGTGTTTATCCTTGTATTATGCTTGTACCCGTTTAAGGCATTATTTATTGTCCAGTACTTGTGTGGTAACTTGTCAGACCGATGTTATTAAGTATATGTTGCAACAGTCGATTTTAAGTGGTAGAATCGGAAAATGGGCTTATGCATTGGTAGAATATGATTTGGCTTATGAATCTTTAAAATCCATGAAAGGCCAAATTGTAGCAAATTTTATTGTAGATCATAGAGTTGATAATGGTATGGAGTTGATTAGTTATTTATCTGTATCTCCATGGAAGCTATATTTTGATGGTTCGGCCTGTAGAGAGGGACAGGGTGTTGGTATTGTCTTAATTTCGCCTAGAGGTGCTATTTTTGAAACATCGGTCCGTTTGGAATATTTTTGTACTAATAATCAGGCTGAGTATGAAGCACTTTTATTAGGATTGCAAATTTTAGAATCCATGGGTGTAAAAAATATAGAAGCTTTTGGTGACTCGTTATTAGTTGTGCAGCAAGTTTCCAGAATTTATCAGTGCCTTGCTGGTCCATTGAATAGATATTTAGAAAAGTGTTTAGAGATCGTATCGAACCTGGATGATTTTACTATCAGTCATATATCTAGAGGAGATAATTTTAGAGCTAATGATCTTGCGCAGCAAGCATCTGGTTATCATGTTAGTAGAGGCAAGCTATTTGTGATAGAAAAACCGATGCACAAAAATGTTCCTGTTTATATGGCCGAACAGCAAGGCAGCAGTTCGGGTGTTTTAGAAACGTCAAATATGGCTGAACCCAATGACTGGAGAAAACCTTTACTTAATTGTTTAGAAAATCCCAGTAAATCTGTAGATAGAAAAATTCGGCGACAGGCTTTAAAGTATACATTGCTTGATGGAGAATTATATCGCCGAACTGTAGAAGGATTGCTTTTAAAGTGTTTAAGTTCAGACCAATCTAAAATTGATATGGGTGAGGTACATGAAGGTATTTGTGGCACACATCAGTCGGCCCATAAGATGAAATGGTTGTTGAGACGAGCTGGTTTTTATTGGCCGACTATGTTAGAAGATTGTTTTAAATATTATAAAGGTTGTGAGTCCTGTCAAAAATTTGGTGATATACAATTAGCACCTGCTGCCGTGTTGCATCCTATTATTAAACCATGGCCGTTTCGTGGGTGGGGTTTAGATTTTATCGGCCAGATACAGCCTGCATCTTCTAAAGGTCATCGTTTTGTTTTAGTAGCTACAGATTATTTTACAAAATGGACGGAAGCTGTTCCTCTTAAAAATATGACACATAAAGAAGTAATTGATTTTTATCTTGGTGCATATTATTCATAGATTCGGCATACCACAGACTTTAACGACTGATCAAGGGTCGTCTTTTGTGTCTCATAAAGTACGTGAGTTTGCCGAATCGTTGAGAATTAAATTGCTTAATTCTTCACCATACTATGCTCAGGCTAATGGGCAAGCCGAGTCTAGTAATAAGGTTTTAATTAAACTTATCAAAAAGAAAATAGAAGAATATCCTAAGAGATGGCATGAGGTTCTGTCTGAAGCATTATGGGCTCATCGTATATCTAAGCATGGTGCTACAAAAGTGAAACCATATGAGTTAGTATATGGGCAGGAGGCTGTTTTACCTGTTGAGGTGAATCTGGACGCTCTTAGGTTGGCCAGGCAAAATGATTTGTCGGCCGTGGATTATCATGACTTAATGATGGATAGAATAGACGAAGTTACAGATGAGAGGATAAAAGCTTTGAGAGAAATTGAGAAAGACAAGTTAAGAGTAGCTAAGGCCTATAATAAGAAGGTAAAGGAAAAATCGTTTCAAATTGGAGATTTAGTATGGAAAACGATTTTACCTATTGGGTCAAAGGATAATAAGTTTGGAAAATGGTCTCCAAATTGGGATGATCCGTATAAAGTTATAGAAATTGTTCCTGGAAATAGTTATTTTGTGCAAAATTTGCATGGAGAAAAATTGCTTAGAGCACTTAATGGAAAATATTTAAAAAGGTACTATCCAAGTGTGTGGCAAAATGCATGAGAGAATATGGCCGGTGTTTGCCAGTCATCGTCCTGAGAAATATTATTTATGGCTGGTATGTTGTAGACCATCGTCCAAAGAAAGGTGAGTAGGTTATTGCCCCTAGCTGGTTTCGTTATGCAAGTGTTTTTTTAGCAAGCTTAAAAAAACAGGGGGGCATGTGTTGATAGTGAAAAACGACACTAGCATACTTATGCATTAGATGATCAAAATAGCCGAATTGTTGTTTCATTAATATAATTCGGTTGACTATATGGTTGCCCATTGAACTATTTACGACCACTTTGGTCGTGGTCGGCTGCCCATCGAATCATTTACGACCACACTGTCCATGGTCAGAACCGGGTGAGGTGTTAAGCGAGTGGTCGGATAAGCTCTACGACCACGTTGTGGCGTATACGACCATTCTGGCCATGGTCAAAGGGCACCAGAAGGAATTACGACTACTTTGGCCATGGTCGAAAGTCATTATGACCACATTGGTCGTGGTCAGCAGTCGCCAGATAGCTCCACGACCACGTTGTGGCGTATACGACCACTTTGGGCATGGTCGAATGTCTCCCGAGAGATTTACGACCATTCTGACCATTGTCAAAGGGCACCAGAAGGAATTACGACTACTTTGGCCATGGTCGAAAGTCACTATGACCGCATTGGTCGTGGTTGGCAGTCGCCAGAGAGATCTACGACCATGTTGGAGGCTACGACGGTGGAGTCTACGACCACGTTGGAGTCTGCGACCACGTTGGAAGCTACGACCACGGTGGAGTCTACGACCACGTTGGAGGCTACGACCACGGTGGGGTCTACGACCACGTTGGAGTCTACGACCATGGTGGAGTCTACGATTACGTTGGAGGCTACGACCACAGTGGAGTCTGCGTCCACGTTGAAGGTTACGACCACGGTGGAGTCTACGACCACATTGGAGGCTACGACCACGTTGGAGTCTACGACCATGGTGGAGTCTACGATTACGTTGGAGGCTACGACCACAGTGGAGTCTGCGTCCACGTTGAAGGTTACGATCACGTTGGAGGCTACGATCACGTTGGAGTCTATGACCACGTAGAAGCCTACGACTACATTGAAGGCTACGACCATACTAAAGGTGGTCGCAAGGAGTTCGACCACGATTGGAAACTCTGACAGTTATAACGAGAAGCGGTCGGAAAATTTGGGAATACTGAATCGTTATGGGAAGTTATCTGCAGAGGATTCGACAGCGGAGAAGCAAAGAAGAGAAAGAAATCGGGCTCATTAGCGGATGTGATTAATTTGTTTTATTTGATGCCGATTTTACTTGCCATAGATCTTGATTTGATGCCGATTTTATTTGCCATAGACCAGGCACCCTATAAATATGAAGGGTAAGGCCGATTGCAAAAGGAGGATCAGACAATCGACACAATATTATTTTCGTACCTTTGTTTTCTTAGTCTCTAGATTAAAGTAGATCTTGTTTCTCCATCAATTATCTTGTTGGTGTACGGATCAGTTTCGTGCGGCAACAGTACCCATACGCACATGCTTTTCCACCGAGACGCACTGACCGAGCCTGCTTTTCCCCCGCAGGCGGAAAGTATTATATATTTTGACTGGGGTTGCGTATCGAGCGGACCCTGTGTAGCAAGTTGGTTCCAATTATGCTAAAATTTCACTATAGCTAAAGATAATTTATTTAGCGTAATTAAATTTAAAAAAATTTACAAATAGAAAAAATATGCTAGCTCATCACGGACAACGCAAATGAATATGAAAAAAAAGAACCGGCAAAACAGCTCAAAAAATGTCAAAAGTTCAGAAAAAGACGAAATTTATGAATAGTGAAAAATAAGCCGGAAGCTAGAAGCTGAAGCTGAAACGAGCAGGGCTAACTGCTCCAACCCATGTAAGATAGTAAAAGTTTGTACGGCCGCTTCAACAGGCTATAACTTCTGATTTTTAATTAAACTATAGTAACGGTTAGTTTTTCTAAATTAACCAATTAAAAAAAATAAAAAAACCACCATTATATCATTATGAACAATACAAAAGAATAATAAGAAGAAATAAAAAAAATCAAAATTAAGAATTCGATATGTTCCAAGTAGCTTCTAACTTCAAGAAGCTGGAAGCTAGAAGCTGAAGGCTTTTTTGCCGGTTAGAGCAACGTGCAAGAAGTTTACAAGTCCTGCTGAGCTAAACAAAGTTTAGTATAGTGCTGATTTTATGTTCACTCTAATAATTTCATAAGTATCAATTTTAATTTTACTTCCTTCCAGTTTTTTTAATTTACCTTTTGTTCTGCATATTAGACTACACATTCTGGCAACCCGCTTATTGCGCAGGATCTCCACCAGCAGTGTATAGAAACCTCTGATCATGCTAACCAAAGATAGGAATAACATTAATTAGATTGATTCTTGTACATATGTTTCCTAAACTAACCCCCTGATGTATTGCTATACTTGCCTGCACCAATCAATGATATATGTATTGCTTGTCTATCCTCGTGCAATCATTCTTTTATGGTATCAAAGCCTTCTTCAATCCCTAGACCGACACATTTCAATAATGGCCGGGCCGGTCCAGCCCACACGCCAGTGGGCAAGCCAGGGCATTCTAGGGCCACGTCCTGGAGCTCCCGAACCATCGCAGGCCCATCTCGCTATGACCAACGACGCCCCGACGCATGCTGCTCCAACCTGGGACACGAACTCCCTCATCCAGGCAATGAATGCCATGACATTTCGTCCGCCTGGTGTCTCCGAGTGGTACATGGACTCCAGTGCTTCCTCACACCTCTCTACAGACCCTCTCCCCCTTCCTCTTCTTCTCAGTCTGTCATCATCGGTAATGGGTCTCGCTTACCCATCACCACCACTGGTCATACCACGATTCCATCTCCCTCCACCAAACTTTCTCTTAACAATGTTTTAGTCTCTTCCAGTCTTATTAAAAATCTCATTTCTGACCATCAATTCACTATCAATAATTCTTGTTCAATTGAATTTGACCCCTTTAGCCTTTCTATGAATGATCTCCAAACCAAGATCGTGATTCTAAGGTGCAATAGCTCCGGCAGACTCTACCCCATCTACATTCCTCCACTAGCCTCGCACCTCGCTCTTCCTGCCCACAACAATTCTGAAGAAATTTGGCATCACCGCCTCAGTCACATTGGCCGTCCGGCTCTATCTCATTTAGCAAAATCATCTTTTATTTCATGTAATAAGAACATGGGTAGTAACATTTGCCATGCATGTCAACTTGGTCGGCATTCTTGTTGACATTTTAATACCTCTTTGTCTCGTACGTCAAAAGCATTTGAACTTATACACTGTGATCTTTGGACCTCTCCCATTCCTAGTGTTTTCGACCTAAAATACTACCTCATATGTCTTGATGTTTTACACATTATATATGGACTTTTCCACTTTGTCTTAAGTCCGACACCCTCTCCACTCTCAAACATTTCTTCGCTTTTGCCTCCACACAATTTCATTTGGTTATTCAAGGCATACAGTGTGATAATGGCGGTGAGTTTGACAACCTCGCTGCTTGTTCCTTCTTCCATGAAAATGGCATCCTCCCACGTTTTTTATGCCCTCACAGCTCCCAACAAAAAAGCAAGGCCGAACATGTCATTCACTCCACAAATAATATTGTTCGATCTCTATTGTTTCAAGCTTCCATGCCTCCACAATATTGTGCCGACGCCCTGTCCACTGCTACATAACTTTTTAACCTCCACCCCACAAAAACACTTCACAATAGAATTCCCATCTGGTGTCTACATGGTCATCCACCATCCTATAATCATTTACGTATTTTCAGTTGCCTTTGCTACCCTAACCTCTCAACCACTACTGCACATAAACTCATGCCTCGCTCCATCAATGTGTTTTTCTTGGCTACCCATCACACCACAAATGATATAAATGTCTAGACCTCAAAACTAATTGTGTCATCCTATCTCGTCATGTCATTTTTGATTAAATTTCTTTAATTTCACCAAAACCACATCGCCATCCCAGTCCACTTACACCTTCCTAGAGCATGATGATCTAGTTTTTTTGGTCTCATGCAGGTCCTGCTTCACCAGGAACTTTGGCTCCTCCATAGGGTGCACCAGCGATACATGCGTCTGTGCCGATTGCACCAGAGGCAGCACTTGGGCCACCTCCTGGCCTATCAACAGATGTAGCCGCCCCCAACTCCTCAGTGTTGTCTGTTGCACCAGCTGACTACGCAATCAGCTCCAATAACAGGCCCCCTGCCCTCGACCCAGGCGCCTTCTCGCCCGGCCTACCTGCCACGATGCCGCATGCTCCAGCAAGTTCGGCGCTACCAGCAGCGAGTCACTCCTCTGACACGCACTGTGCCTATCACGCCCATCACTAACGTCCACAGCATGCAGACTCGTGCCAAGTTCGGTCTGTGTGTGCTTACCCATGATGTCCTCGACCTCCACGTCGACACGATATCGTCGATCACCAAGATCTACTGCGACGCCCTCAAGGATCCAAATTGGCATACAGCCATGCTCGATGAGTTCCGTGCTCTCACTAAGAATGCAACCTGGTCCCTTGTTCCATGGAGCGCCAACGCCAACGTCGTCACCAACAAGTGGATTTTTCGCCACAAGTTCAACCCGATGGATCTCTTGCATGCTACAAGGCCCGATGGATACTCCGTGGCTTCTCGCAACAACTCGGCATCAACTACAATGAAACTTTCAGCCCTGTCATCAACCCAGCGATGATCCTCTCCATCGTGCTTGGCAGCTACTGGCCCATCCACCAACTGGATGTCAAAAATGCCTTCCTTCATGGAACACTTGCGGAGACGGTCTACTGCCAACAGCCCCCGGCTTCGTTAACAAATCTCGCCCCCACCAAGTCTACCATTTCAACTAGTCACTATATGGGATCAAGTAGGCTCCATGTGCTTGGTTTAGCCGCTTCACCATGTACATACTCTCTACTGGATTCATCGCCTTGAAAAGCGATCCTTCCCTCTTCATCTACACCAGCAGTGCTGACACTGTGTACCTCGTACTGTACGTCGATGATATCTTGCTCTCGGCCAACTCCACCATGCTACTACACTCCATCGTCAAGCTCCTTCATCGGGAATTCTCCATGACCGACCTCGGTTCTCTCCACTACTTCCACGGCATCTCCGTCAAGTGCTCGCCCCATGTTTTTTCTCTCACAGGAGAAATATGCCCATAAGATAATAGCTCGGGCGGGCATGGACTCGTGCAACCCATCTACGACCCCGATGGAGTCCTGCGTCAAGCTCTCGGCCAACGTCAGTCCCCCCGTGGCTGATCCAAGACAGCACTCAAGTCGGTGCCAGCGTCGACGAGCATCAAGGACATCTAGCTCACGCGCTGCATCAGGGGTGAGAGGGCCTAGGCATAGAGGCCTTATCAGCTCGGTTGAGCTTCTACTGTCTGCTAAGATCTCTACTTCTTCTATGTTCTTGCCATGTTTATGACTTCGGTTCGTAGGATTAGGAGATATGTTCTTACTATGTTCTTGCTGTGTTAGATGGATATCCTACTTGTTATCTTGTTATGCTGTAATGGTGGATTCTAATACTACTATGTACTCCCAAGTATCGATGGTAGTTAATATGTTCAGTTTTGTTCAGCCCTGTAGCAATTAGCATGTACAGAGATGACAAGATTTGTCAGGTATTCAGTCACGATGGTAGTTAAATTTTTTTTTACACTCCCATTTCTTTTTTTATGCATCTAGCTTCTTACGCACGTCGTTGTCTTCCTCCGTAAGTTGGATCCAACCAAACGTAATTAGGCTTTTTTTTTTTTAAAAGGAAGTGACCAATAACACGCTTAGCTATCCAGTGGACGACTGTGTTGTCACAATTATACTACTAGTAAACTCTATCATCGTACAGGTCGGTCAAAATTAATTTAATTAATCTTAATCACGGCTCAAGTGGCCATTATTAATTTAGGCCCTCACTTTTTACCGGCATATCACATTGTCTGCACCTGTTTACACGCTGTACATCCAGGAAAGGAGATTGACGGACAACTTGGACGTTGACTCCAGCTGCTATTTTAAGTGCGTGCCATCAAACTGAACGTAAGCAAACAGACTCACAACAAACAATCAGACAACAAGCCAACAATAACCACTATGCATGCCACTACCACCTTCTTGCTCCTCGTCGTAGCCGCCACCTTCTTCTCAATTGTCAGCCCTGTGTGCCTGCCGTACGAGAGGGACGCCCTGCTGGCCTTCAAGCAAGGCATCACCAACGACACTGAAAGCATTCTCGCCTCGTGGCGCCGGGTCAAGGACTGCTGCCGGTGGAGGGGTGTTTGGTGCAGCAACCGGACCGGTGGCCATGTCCTTGAGCTTCGACTTCGCAACGTGGGTTTGGTCGGCCAGATAACTCCATCCCTGCTCTCTCTGGAGCATCTAGAGCACCTCGATCTCAGCTGGAACTCCCTGGAGGGCCCAACCAGTCGTTTTCCGGTGTTCTTGGGCTCTCTCGAGAACCTGAGATATCTGAACCTCTCCTTCATACCGTTCACCGGTATGCTGCCTCCTCAGCTCGGTAATCTTTCAAAGCTGCACTATCTCGACCTCTCCGGCATACGGTTCACCGGTATGCTACCTCCTCAGCTCGGTAATCTTTCAGAGCTGCACTATCTCGACCTCTCCGGCATACAGTTCACCGGTATGCTACCTCCTCAGCTCGGTAATCTTTCAAAGCTGCACTATCTCGACCTCTCCGACAGTGACCATAGTGTGCTATCAACAGATTTATCATGGTTAACAAATCTACCTTCGCTACACTATCTCAACTTGAACGAGGTAAATCTCAACATGGTAGATAATTGGCCTCATGTCATGGACATGATTCCATCTCTGAGAGTCCTCTATCTTTCTGGTTGCTACCTGCAGAGTGCAAATCAATCGCTTCCGCACACAAACCTCACGAAACTTGAGGTGCTCGACCTTTCCAAGAACCAGTTTGACCACCCAGTTGCTTCTTGTTGGTTTTGGAACTTGACAAGCCTCAAGTACCTCGCCCTTGAAGATACCTATTTGTATGGTCAAATTCCAAATGCACTGGGAGACATGACGTCCCTCCAAGTCTTTGATTCTTCATTCAACCGTGCCAGGGCAATTATAGCGCCAAACTTGCTGAGGAACCTATGCAATCTAGAATTTCTAGGCCTTGAAAGAAGCATTTCGTCTGGGAACATAACAGAATTATTTGAGAGTTTGTCGCATTGTCCATCTAAGAAACTTCAGGAATTGCATTTGGGGGGCAACAATTTCACTGGAACGCTACCAACTGGGATGGGCCAATTTACTAGCTTAGTCATTCTCGACCTCTCTGAGAACAAACTCACTGGACCTGTACCCTCTCAGATCACTATGCTCACAAACTTGACTACGATGTACCTAAGCTCCAATTACTTGGATGGTGTCATCACAGAAGAACACTTTGCTGGTCTACATAGCTTAAAATGCATAGACTTGTCTCATAATCACTTGAAGATTGCGGTAGGTCCTCAGTGGTCACCACCCTTTAGGCTAAAACGTGCATATTTTGCATCTTGCCAAATGGGTCCTCAGTTCCCAGCCTGGCTTCAACGGTTGGTGGATACTGAGGACATAGACATTTCAAGCAATGGTATAACTAATAAGCTTCCAGATTGGTTTTCTACAGCACTCTCAAATGTTACATTTTTGGACATCTCCAACAATCGAATCAGCGGTGGCTTGCCACCAAATATGGAAACCATGTCATTGATGTGTTTCTATCTAGATTCAAACCAAATAACTAGCCAAATACCTTCGTTGCCAATAAACCTCATCTATTTGACCATGTCAAAAAACGCTCTTTCGGGACGTGTTCCAGAATCTATCTGCAAATTGCGAGAGTTGGAGACCTTAGATCTAGCGGACAATCTTTTGGAGGGAGAATTTCCTCAATGTTCCTGGAAGAAACAGCTAATGGGTCTTTCTTTAAGTAACAATAGGTTCTCAGGCAAGTTCCCATCTTTCTTGCAAAGTTGCCGAGATTTGGGTTTTCTGGATCTATCAAGGAACAATTTCTCTGGAAGATTACCTATGTGGATTGGAGACATTATGGAATTACAGTATCTACAGCTAAGCTACAATACGTTCTATGGGAATATTCCATCCAGCATCACCAATCTTAGACTTCTTTCTAGTTTGAATCTAGCAGGCAATAGATTATCAGGTGTCATACCTTCGCATTTGTCAAATTTAGGAATGTATGTTGACCACCCTACAATCTTTCCACGTGGTATTCATACTTTGTCTGCGGTCATGAAGCGGCAAGAACGTTATTATGATCATTATTATGACATGTTCAACATTGACTTGTCGTCCAACTGCTTAACTGGTGGAATTCCAGAAGATATAGCTTCTCTAGCATTGGTAAATCTGAATTTGTCAATCAATTTCTTGAGTGGAAAAATTCCTGATAAGATTGGGTCCATGCAATCATTGGAATCGTTAGACCTCTCAAGGAACAAACTTTTTGGAGAAATCCCACTCAGCCTATCAAATCTAACATATTTGGGCTACCTAGACTTGTCGTATAATAATTTATCAGGAGGAATACCATCAGGATCACAACTTGACACCCTCTACGCGAACAATCCATTTATGTATAGCGGCAACAATGGTCTTTGTGGGCCACCTCTTCAAACGAATTGCTCTAGAGGTATTTCATCAAAGCAAGGTGATGGTGATTACAAGAGAACAATTGCACACGTCCCTGACCCAATGTTGTGCTTTCACCTTGGGCTTTGGTCAGGATTTGTTGTTGGCCTTTGGGTTATATTTTGTATCATGCTCTTCAAGAAAACATGGAGGATTGCTTATTTCCGCTTTTTTGACAAGGTGTATGACAAAATATACGTATTTGTCGTTGTCACTTGGGCAAGTTTGGCACAAAAGACAGCTACAAATTAAGCTAATTGGGAAGCTTGGCTAGAATGGCAACTGAAAAATCTAGTCACATTACAAATAAATCGGCTGGTAGTGATTGTGTGCGCGCGTGTTTTTCTGGTGCCATGGTGTTGCCACATTTATTTGGTTATGCATGTTATTTCCTTTGAAGTTAAAACAATAAATGTTGATCAGTTCATGTAATGTATGTACACCTTCTGTTTGTACTTGTCCTAAGGCCAAGCAATGAATGTTATCGATTCCGGCCATGTCTTGTGTTTTGGTTCAGGAATCGAAGGTCTCAACCACCAGAACCCAATCTTGGTGAGAGAACAGACAAATTCATCTTGCTTAAACTGTAAGTAACAAGATGAATCACACTAAACACTTCAATCTCTATGGAAGGGGCACACGGCTCTACCTGACAAGCGTAGCAATTTTAATAGGATCCAATTGGAACAGAATATTTTTGTAGGATCGCAATAGCAAAGCACATGCACTCACATGGGAAGAATCTTCTATATATACATTCTTTATGTTTGTACAAAAAATGGCGCAGCACGTCATCTGTTAATTCACGGCCGTCCGATCTTCCTCCTATTCCATACTAGTCATTGGATCCGGTCATTCCGCACCGAGGTAAAATATCAACCTAGCCCTTTTAGTAACGTTCAATTTCTTCTCCACCCTTCCCCGTCCATTTCTTTTTTACAACGCTGTCCTCAAGTCCTTTCGCCTCCCTATCTCAACCCGCACCGCCTCCTCCCCATGCACTCTCCTCCACTCATTGCTTGCTCATGTGTCTCCAGGGGCGAATCCATGGGGTAGGCTTCATCAGGCTGAAGCCTACCCTCCACTGGTTTGCCGAACCCCCCCGGCCTCCTGTGACGACCAGTCAGGCAGTCACAGAGTCACTGGTGACGATGTCTGAGGAGATGTAACATCCCAAAATTTGTTTTTTAGAAAAATTTAATTTCAAATTAATTATTTTAAAGCATGTGGACTTTATTTGGATTTATCTGGATTTTATTTCAAAAATTCAAAGCAAGAAAATGTATTTCAAATATTTTAATAAAGCCAAAAAGAGTTCATTTTATTTTCCCCAACCTTCCTAGAATTTTTAATTAAGTTTAAAGAATTTTCTGGAATTAAAACTCAATTTTAAAAGTTAAAAAGTATTTTAAATTTGAAAATTAAATACCAACATTAGTTGGAAATATTTTTATCTGAAAATCAAAATCAAATTTTAAAATTAAAAATCCAACTTCTCTCCCTCCGGCCGACGCGTGGACGGCCTAGATCCGCCCACGTCGCCGCCCAGCCCAATCCCGGCCGCTTCCCCCTCTCCCACCGCCAAGCGGGCCCAGCCCAACAGTCTCCCCGCCTAACTCTCCCCCTCGCCCGACGCGTGGATGGCTCGGATGAGCCGAGTCCCCGCGCCCAGCCCATCTGGCCGTCCCCTCCTACTTAACGGCACCCTCCGTCCGATCTTTTCCCCCAGCCGCGTGGCTTCATCCGCGCCGCCTGCTCTCTCCCTCCCCTCTCTCACTGTGCGCGGGCCCCTCGTGTCAGCACCGTCTTCTTCCCCCGCGTCACTTTCCTTCTTTCTCCCCTCCCCTTTCCTTCTTTGCTCCGGTCGACCAAAGCCGCGCTGAATCCGGCCCTTCCTCGCCGCCTCCTCTCCGATTTGGGAACCGCGTGCGCCACTGAGACCGAATCCCCCAATCTCTGCGCCCCCTTTCCCTCCTCACCCTTCCTTTCCTTTTTGCCTCCACCCGAATCACCGCCGGCCACCGAGATCTTCGGCGAGCAATTGCCGTGGCCGTGCCCCTCTCCGCCCCTATAAAAGCCCCCCTAGGCTCCGCCTCTCTCCGCTCAACCCTTTTCGCTCTCCCACTCCCTCCTGAGCACTGCAGCGCCCCGTCACCATGCTCCCTCTCTCTCCGAGCTCCGCCGCACTCCGGCGAGCGATCGCCGCTGCCCCAGTCCTCCCCAAAGCCCGCCGCTGCCACCTTGAGCATCTCCGCGCCCGTGCGAAGCTCCCCGACCCCTCGGGCAAGCCTCCCCGCCGCCGGAACGCCGCCACACCTGAGCACCCGAGCCTTCTCCGCCGCTTCCTCGCCGTCGGCCCGCCACCGTGCTCCGTGACCTCCACCGACCCCACCTTCGGCACCACCTTTGCACCAGGGATGCATTTTTGGACTCCCCCGAACCTCTCCGGCCACCCCTCGCCGCCGGCGCCGCCGCCCCGATCTACTCTGCCCAGCTCCCCGCAAGGTGGGTATAAGGGGATTTATTCCCCTATAGGGGTAACCAACATCTGAGCGTTCGGCTGGCTAGCACCGTTACTCTTCCCTCCCCCTGGTTCCCTCCGCGCGCGTTCGAGCCCCGGCTCCACATGCTGAGGTTAAGCCATTTCTTTTAATTTCCGCGTTGACAGCCGGGCCCCACTCGTCAACGGCCGCCGTCTGCGTTGGCCACTGACGTCCGGGCCCACCGGTCTGCGTTGGCCACTGACATATGGGCCCAGAGCCTGATGGGTCCCACCTGTCAGTGACCAACAGCGGGTATGGTCACTGGCAGAGGGGTCCCACTGGTCAGTGACCGAGGGCAGTAGGTTCACTGTCATGTGGGTCCCACCTGTCATAGACTCAGAGTAAAACAATAAAAGAAAAGATTAAAAATGTAAATTCTGCAGTAGGTCCCACTTGTCGGAAATTTAACAATTTAGAGATTTATTCAAACTGAGATTTTCAAATGAGCATAACTTATTCATTCTAACTCCAAATTGAGCCGTTCAAATTTCTAAATTTTTCTAAAATCATAAGCTATCCAAATATATACTCTTTTTGAATTTTGTTTGAATTTTGTTTGTATTTATTTGTTTTGTTTGCTCTGTCTTTTCGCGCGTAGATTCCACCGTTGCCAAAGATCTCTCCACTCCGCAGCAAGAAGACCCAGAGAGTGTGCAAGAAGGCAAGTCTCCTTTGATCATTTTGTACCTATGTTTGAGAAATGCTTTTATGTCGGGACCCGGAGCAACAACTCCGAAACCCTCTGTGTAAATCGCACTATCCCAGGAAAAGCTAGTGCACACAGTTTGAACAGCGATACATATCATGCATGATAACCATACTTTATTATAAAGCAAAAGTACAGGCCTTATAGCCAAGTTTACAATAAGGTGGCTTCATGGCCAAACATGAAAATAACAGCGGAAGGTAGATAAAAGGAGCAGCCCATCCTACCTTCCCCACAAGGTGAATTGACTGTAAGACGTGGCCTATTCGTCGCAATCCTCAACGTAGTCGACGTCGTCGTCCTCTGGCAACAATGTTTATAGCAAGGTGAGCACATAAAGTACTCCACAAGTTACACCAGGAGATATAACAGATTTGATGCATGCATAAGGAGTTACAAAGGAAGGCATAATATGGTTTATTTGCAAAAACAGCATTATTGAATCAAATACAATAACGTAAGTGCAAAAGCTGAATTTGATACAATATGTAAAACAAGATTTAACAAAATAATAACGTTAGTGCAGGCAATAACCTAACACTAACCTATCCACGGGTATCCCACCCGGACCATCTTTTCAAAAGATTCACAAGTTTCCATAAACCAAAATTTATTAAAACTAAAGTCTAATCCGTGAAAAACCATACTAAGCATGTCCTTGACCATGGACACGGCTATCCAGGATAGTTTGTTACTCTGCAGAGGTGTACAACTTTACCCACAAGACATGTCTCCCGTTTTGCCACCGGATTAACACACTTCCTTAGGTGTGCGGCCGAGGCGATCATGACAAGGCTGTTCCAATGTTCCATTACCACATTAGCTACGCCGCCACTAAGGTTTCACCACAACATGAATCCACATGTTGGAGCCCCCTCTTGTGCCATGTGAGGCTTCTCATGGCCTACGCCACGCTCACATTCAGCCTATAGCGAAACTAAAATGGAACTTTACAAATTACTTAGCCAGGTCTGTCCCATACCAGACTTGTGGTAGTACGGTGTGACTTTGTACTAGTAGTTCACAGACCGGTCCTTAACTGACTCAGGCACCAACCACATACCCCTTGTGCCTGGCAATCAACATTGTGTCACCAAACAACAATGCATGCCAGCGAGCACCCACCACTCTAACCATGAGCCTAAGTCTAAACCAAGTTTTCATATTTTGTTTGAAAATATTTCATAATCATTCTTGACCCACCAAAGTCAAGAACACATTCGAAAACTTTATCATTTTATGTGAAACAATTCTTCCCACCCGAATTATTCTAAGCATGGCTAAGCAAATCTATAAAATGTTCTAGCCAATACTAATGTACCGACTAAATTTTCATCTATGGTGACAAGGTATGTTCGTTCAAAATCAAGATTGGCCATACACAAAGGAATTCGGCATAACTAGAGTTTAAATCACAGTCGAACTAATTTGAATAAAAGTACGCATGCATATTAATTTAAAAACAACATAAATAATTTAAATTACTGGGATCAACATGGTCAAAGGTGTAACTTGCCTTGCTCGAAGTCTTGCTGCGATTCGTCGAAGAAATACTCTCCGGATTCGTCGTAATCTATACGCGAAGAGCCAAAAGAAATTCAAACAAAATTCAAATAAAATCAAAAAATTCAAAAATAGTCCAGAAATGGTTAGTTTAGGATTTTAGAAAAATTTAGAAATTTGAACGAGTTAAATCGGAGTTAAAATGAAGAAGTTATGGCCTTCGGAAGTTCTCACGACCACGGCAAACGTGATCGAGCGGAGCGACGACCACGGCAAATGTGATCGGGCGGAGCTACGACCACGTAGTCAACTCACGACCACACGGAAGGTTTACGACCACACAGTCGACATACGACCACACGGAAGGTTTACGACCACGCAGGGAAAATAGGACTACGGCCACAGACCAGTCTACGACTACGACTACACTTCGACAACACAGAAAACTTACGACTTCGACTACACAAAGAACTTACGACTTCGACTACACAGAAAACCTACGACTTCGACTACACAAAGAACCTATGACTTCGACTACACAGAGAACCTACGACTTCGACTACACAGAAATCTTACGACTTCGACTACACAGAAAACTTACGACTTTGACTACACAGAAAACCTACACTTCGACTACACAGAAAACTTACGACTTCGACTACACAGAAAACCTACGACTTCGACTACACAGAAAACTTACGACTTCGACTACACAGAAAACCTACGACTTCGACTACACAGAGAACTTACGACTTTGACTACACAGAAAACTTACGACTTCGACTACACAGAAAACTTACGACTTCGAAGCCGATTACGACCACTCAAACAGGTTAACGGCTACCTAGTCATTTACGACTACATAGTCGCTACGACTACTCAGGCAGCTACGACTACGGCTAAGACTTACGACTACACGGATCTACGACCACACGGAAGGGTGTTACCTTCAGAAACTGGTTGGCCGCGGGTGGTCGGAGGGAATCAGGCAGAGTGGCCGGAGATGACGGATGGTCGTAGAGGTTCAGCTACGAGTGGAGACGGTCGGCGACGGGAAGAAGCGGCGGCGCTCGAGTCTTCGGCAACGACGGGGCTCCGGTGGCGGCGTCGCTCGGTGGAGAGGGGAATGGTGGTCGCCGGCGCTTGGGGATCACGAAGGCGTCGACGGCGAGGCGCGGGAGAGACCAGAGCGACGGCGATTTCTCGCCGGAGCTCGCACGGGCGGCGGACGAATTGCACGATTCGGGGGCCGATTCGGCTCGGGAAGGAGGGGAAAAGAGGTGGCGGCGCACGGGAAGGCAAAGGAGGGGAGAACGGGCTCGGGAAGGAGCTTTGTAGGGCGGGGACGGAGGTAATGGGCTCGCCGGAGTTAAGGACTTTTAGAAACGGTCGCATAACGGCGAGAGGCTTTAAGCCGACAGAAAACGGACGGAGGTGGGGCGGTTACTAACGCGCGAGCTTAAGGGCCAATAATGGCTTCGGTTGCCGGCCGAGGGAAGGAGTAACCGAAGCTTTTAAAGCTCGGATGGGGTGTTAATGGAGGCCGGCCGGTTGGGGAAGAAGGAGAGAAGAAAACTTCTAAATTTCTTTTTAATTTCCAGAAATAAATTCTCAAGAGTTAATCAAAACTTAGGGAAGGTTAAGAAAAATAAAATAAACTCTTTTTGGCTTTAATAAAATATTTTAAATACATTTTCTTGCTTTAGATTTTGAAATAAAATCCAGATAAATCCAAATAAACTCCAGAAAATCAAATAAATTGCAAATAAAATTTTTGGGATGTTACAAACCTACCCCCCTTAAAGAAATCTCGCCCTCGAGATTTGAACTAGCTAGCAAAGAGGTGGGGATGGTTGGCTTTCAGATCTTCTTCTCGCTCCCAAGTTGCTTCGTCCTCTGTGTGATTGCTCCATTGAACTCTGCAAAATCTGATAGTCTTTCTTCTAGTCTGACGTTCGGCTGTCTCAAGAATCTTGATCGGTTGCTCTTGATAGGTGAGATCCTCTTGAAGATCAAGGGTTTCCAGGTCTGCTTGTTCTGCGGGCACTCTAAGACATTTCTTCAGCTGGGAGACGTGAAAGACGTTATGCACACCTGACATGCTTGGTGGCAATTCCAACTGGTATGCAACTTCTCCCTTGCGGCTTGAGATCTTGAATGACCCAACGAATCTTGGTGCAAGCTTTCCCCTGGCTTGGAATCTTCTGACTCCTCTGAGCGGAGATACTCTGAGATACACATAGTCCCCAACTTCGAAAGTCAGGTCTCGACGACGATTATCGGCATAACTTTTCTGCCTGGATTGAGCTATCTTCAATCTGTCTTTGATCTTCCTCACTTTCTCTTCAGCATCTTGAAGTAGGGTTGGTCCCACATCTTGGAATTCTCCAGACTGTTCCCAATGCAAGGGTGTTCTGCACTTCCTGCCATACAGTGCTTCAAAAGGTGCCATCTGTAAACTCGCCTGATAACTGTTGTTGTAAGAGAACTCAGCATAGGGCAATGAGTGATCCCAACTATTTCCAAAATCCAGAGCACATGCTCTCAACATATCCTCTAGCACTTGATTTACTCGCTCCGTCTGGCCATCTGTTTGGGGATGATAAGCCGTACTGAAATTAAGCTTACTCCCTAACTCTTCATGACGTTTCTGCCAAAACTTGGATGTGAACTGACTTCCTCTGTCCGATACTATCTTTTTCGGCACTCCATGCAAACACACAATTCTAGCCATGTAAATCTCAGCTAACTTACTTCCAGAGTAAGTGGTCTTGACTGGGATGAAATGGGCTACTTTGGTCAACCGGTCAATTATCACCCAGATTGAGTCATAGCCGGATTGAGTCCTAGGAAGTCCGGTTATGAAGTCCATTCCAATCTCTTCCCACTTCCAATCGGGTATTGGTAAGGGTTGCAAAAGTCCTGCAGGTTTCTGATGCTCTGCCTTGACTTTCTGGCAGGTATCACAAGCTTCAACAAACTCCGCAATTTCCCTTTTCATACTGACCCACCAGTATCTTTCCCTAAGGTCTTGGTACATCTTGGTACGACCTGGATGAATTGAATATAGAGTTTCATGGGCTTCTTGCAAAATTGCTTTCTTGATCTCTTGATTATTGGGCACACAAATGCGGTTTTCAAACCAGACAGTCCCATTCTCATCTTCACTGAATCCCGGTGCTTTGCCTCTTCTCATATTCTTTCTGATTCCCTGGATATCTTCATCAACCTTTTGGGCTTCCTTGATTTGATCAGGTAAAGTAGGTTGAATCTCTAAGGATGAGAGCACACCTTGATTCACCGGGTTTATACTTAAATGGGAGATTCCTTCCTGAAGTCGGATCTGATCTTCTTTTGACAACACACTGTTTGCATAGGACCTCCTGCTTAGTGCATCTGCCACGACATTTGCTTTGCCGGGATGATAATGAATTCCAATATTATAATCCTTGATCAACTCTAACCATCTGCGCTGCCTTAGGTTGAGTTCTGCTTGAGTGAAAATGTATTTCAAACTCTTGTGATCCGTGTATACTTCACAACGATTACCGATGAGGTAATGTCGCCAGATCTTCAAAGCATGCACTACGGCTGCTAATTCCAGATCATGAGTAGGATAATTGCACTCATGTGGTCTTAGCTGGCGGGATGCATAGGCTACCACTCTGCCTTCTTGCATAAGAACACATCCCAAACCCTGACGAGAGGCGTCACAGAAAACTTCAAAATCCTTATGCACATCGGGTAGTATGAGCACTGGGGCTGAAACTAGCTTATTCTTGAGAGTCTGGAAACTCTGCTCGCAGGCTTTTGTCCATTCAAACTTCTTTTCTTTCTTCAGAAGCTGAGTCATAGGCTTGGCTAACTCTGAAAATCCTGCTATGAAGCGGCGATAGTAACCAGCAAGTCCAAGGAAACTTCTGACTTCTGTTACTGACTTGGGTGGCTGCCATTCCATTACGGCTTGCACCTTGGAGGGATCCACTGCAATTCCTTCAGCTGACACAATATGACCAAGAAAAGCAACCTCCTTTAGCCAAAATTCGCATTTACTGAATTTGGCATAAAGCTGATGCTCTCTAAGCTTTCCCAGGGTTATCCGAAGATGATCTTCATGCTCTTCTTCATTCTTGGAATAGATAAGAATGTCATCTATAAAGATTACAACAGACTTATCTAAATACTCCATGAATACACTATGCATCATGCTCATGAAGTAACCAGGCGCATTTGTTAGTCCAAAGGACATGACAGTGAACTCATAATGTCCATAACGGGTAGAGAATGCAGTCTTAGGGATATCCTCTGCACGGATCTTCAATTGGTGATATCCTGATCTCAAATAGATCTTGGAGAAGACACTGGCTCCCTTCAGCTGATCGAATAGATCATCGATCCTGGGCAACGGGTACTTGTTCTTGATAGTAACCTCATTAAGCGCTCTGTAATCCACACACATTCTCATGCTTCCATCCTTTTTCTTGACGAACAAAACAGGTGCACCCCAAGGGGAAGAACTTGGACGAATGTACCCTTTATCCTCCAATTCTTGAATCTGGCTAACTCATTAGCTGGCATACGGTAAGGTCTCTTGGAAATTGGGGCAGTGCCGGGGACTAGGTCAATCACAAACTCGATTTCCCTATCCGGTGGCATCCCTGGTAATTCCTCCGGAAATACATCTGGGTATTCCCGTACTATGGGTACTTCTTCTAGCACTTGGAGATGAGTGAGAACACATTCTCCTTCTGCAGGGGTTTCAGGGGAAAAGTTTACTTCTATCCCTTGATCATTGGTTAGGGTTATGGATCGGGTGGCACAATTGATCTGACCATTGTTCTTGGCTAACCAGTTCATGCCAAGGATTGCATCCAATCCCTGAGATTCCAACACTATTAAGTCTGCTAGGAATAGAACTCCCTTTATGATTAACTCCAATCTCGGACACAAGGTCCTTGTTCTCATTTCCGCTCCAGGGGAGAGAACTATCATGGGTGTATTAAGAGAAACCATACCTAACCCATTCTTAACCACAAAATCCAAGGAGATAAAAGAATGGGAAGCTCCGGAATCAAAAAGAACTGAAGCTGGTACTGAGTTTACAAGGAACATACCCAGTACGACGTCTGGTGCAGCCTGAGCTTCTTCAGCGGTGATGTGGTTCACACGTCCCTTAACATAGTTTTCTGGCTTCTTGAACTGCTGACCTTGATTCTGACCTCCCGAAGTATTAGCTGTAGCTTGAAGCTTCTTAGGGCAAGACTTGGCATAATGCCCTATTTCCTTGCAATAGAAACAGGTCACTCCATCAGATGTAGTATTACTCTTCTGAGTTTGACCACCGGTAGGAGGAACAGAAGCTGCCTGATGCTTGGGGCGGTTGACTTGGAAAGTTGGCCGGTTAGCTGCTGGCCTGAAGCTGCTTGATTGAGGCTTGAAGTTGCTAGAGTGCGGCTTGAACTGCCCAACCTGAGGTGGGGTACTACGGGGCTTGGGAAAACCTCCAGGGTTAGCCTTTTGCGAGGCCATCCTTCTCTTCCGGTTTTCCATCTCTACAAACTTGCCCTCCTGGCGAATAGCTTTGCTAACCAACTGATGAAAGTCCGCATAGTCACTTGATATCAACTGGATAGAGATATTGTCATTCAGGCCCTCCAAAAATCTTTCTTGCTTAGCTTCATCGGTAGCCACATCTTCCGGTGCATAGCGCGCCAATTGATTGAACTTTTGCAGGTACTCATTCACTGTGCGGCTTCCTTGACGCAGAGCTCTAAATTCCTTCTTCTTCAGTGTAATGGTGCCAGTTGGAATATGAGCCTTGCGGAAACTCTGAACAAACTCATCCCATGTGATGGCCTGAGGGTTGGCATGAGAAGCAATCAAGGTATCCCACCACTCTGATGCAGGTCCATTTAGCTGGTGAGAGGCAAACAAGACCCTTTCTCGGTCAGTGCATTGCAGAATATCCAACTTCTTGCCAATCGCGCGAAGCCAATCATCAGCATCCATTGGCTCGGCACTACTTGAGAAGGTTGGAGGCCTTATCCTCAAAAATTCCGACATCCGGTTTTGAGGGGCTTGAGCTGGTGGCTGAGGAGCATGCTGAGCAGGGTTGTTGATAGCTTGAGCTAACAGTTGAATCAACTGATTTTGATTTGCCATCATTTGAGCCCAGTCGGGTCCAGCTGCTGGCGGAGGAGGAGGGATGGGGACAGACTGACTTCCTTGCGCTCTGGTGTCGTTGGCGTTGTCGTTGACATTCCTCCTTGTGTTCACCATCTGCCAGATTCTTCTAGATTTAGAAGAAAGAAAGAGAGAGAACTAGGAGAAGGTCTATGTAGCATTCCCACCACGAAACAAGAAATACAACAAAAATTTCAAGGAGCAACCAAACATATTATTTTACTGAATATAACCTTGAGGTTGTTGACAAAGGAATAACAGCTCACAAGTATCGTTCTATAACTTTAAACTTTAAACTATGGTTTCTATGGGCGGGTGCTACTGCTGGTAGGCTGGATTTTAAGCTTCTTTGGGGGTGGTCCTGTAACAGAAGAACCCTCATCTTCTATACGATACTTGGCCAATTCTTCTTCTGCTGCGCGGAGTCGCTGCGCCATGAGACTCAACTCCTTCAAGGTGTCTTGGTACACATAGTCCAAGGACTTGGTGTACTGCACCTGCTGAACGAGCCGAGGGTTACTCTCAAATTCTGTCGAGGAAAAGATGCTGCTGGGGCTGCCAGGGTACTTGCTGGGGAAGTATCGGAATGTGGTGCGTTGAAGCTCCTGGGCGTAGATGTCCCTCATCTGCCGAATTGCTTCACGAGCTGCGTCTTGGATTCCGTTGAAGAAGGTGTCCCGGGGTATAGGAGCATCAAAGGTGTGACATGCTTCTTCATCTCCCATGTTGGCGTAGATCAGCACTTCCACTCTCCAACGTTCTCGATCTCCATAGGTTCCCAAATATCCTTGGTACACGGGGCGTGCCATAACACCCAACTCTTGAAGAAGATCCCAAAGGCAGTCGGCTAGGTGTCCAGCTAGGATTCCATGGGTGACTGCGGTAGGACGTTCAGCCATCTACAATTTTGAAAAAGGAGAGGAGTTAGTCATTAATTATGCATATTTATATTTTAAGAGAATAGACAAGTGAAAGAATGAAGGAGATAAGAGGTAGAAGGATTTTCAAAATGTTCTTATTATATATATATATTTTTAGAAAATAAATCCTTAAGGTCATCCATTCTATTCTACCTACGGTCACGTCTTAGGGTCAACATGCTCTGATACCATCTCTGTCGGGACCCGGAGCAACAACTCCGAAACCCTCTGTGTAAATCGCAATATCCCAGGAAAAGCTAGTGCACACAGTTTGAACAGCGATACATATCATGCATGATAACCATACTTTATTATAAAGCAAAAGTACGGGCCTTATAGCTAAGTTTACAATAAGGTGGCTTCATGGCCAAACATCAAAATAACAGCGGAAGGTAGATAAAAGGAGCAGCCCATCCTGCCTTCCCCACAAGGCGAATTGACTGTAAGATGTGGCCTATTCGTCGCAATCCTCAACGTAGTCGACGTCGTCGTCCTCTGGCAACAATGTTTATAGCAAGGTGAGCACATAAAGTACTCCACAAGTTACACCAGGAGATATAACAGATTTGATGCATGCATAAGGAGTTACAAAGGAAGGCATAATATGGTTTATTTGCATAAACAACATTATTGAATCAAATACAATAACGTAAGTGCAAAAGCTGAATTTGATACAATATGTAAAACAAGATTTAACAAAATAATAACGTTAGTGCAGGCAACAACCTAACACTAACCTATCCACGGGTATCCCACCCGGACCATCTTTTCAAAAGATTCACAAGTTTCCATAAACCAAAATTTATTAAAACTAAAGTCTAATCCGTGAAAAACCATACTAAGCATGTCCTTGACCGTGGACACGGCTATCCAGGATAGTTTGTTACTCTGCAGAGGTGTACAACTTTACCCACAAGACATGTCTCCCGTTTTGCCACCGGATTAACACACTTCCTTAGGTGTGCGGCCGAGGAGATCATGACAAGGCTGTTCCAATGTTCCATTACCACATTAGCTACGCCACCACTAAGGTTTCACCACAACATGAATCCACATGTTGGAGCCCCCTCTTGTGCCATGTGAGGCTTCTCATGGCCTACGCCACGCTCACATTCAGCCTATAGCGAAACTAAAATGGAACTTTACAAATTACTTAGCCAGGTCTGTCCCATACCAGACTTGTGGTAGTACGGTGTGACTTTGTACTAGTAGTTCACAGACCGGTCCTTAATTGACTCAGGCACCAACCACATACCCCTTGTGCCTGGCAATCAACATTGTGTCACCAAACAACAATGCATGCCAGTGAGCACCCACCACTCTAACCATGAGCCTAAGTCTAAACCAAGTTTTCATATTTTGTTTGAAAATATTTCATAATCATTCTTGACCCACCAAAGTCAAGAACACATTCGAAAACTTTATCATTTTATGTGAAACAATTCTTCCCACCCGAATTATTCTAAGCATGGCTAAGCAAATCTATAAAATGTTCTAGCCAATACTAATGTACCGACTAAATTTTCATCTATGTTGACAAGGTATGTTCGTTCAAAATCAAGATTGGCCATACACAAAGGAATTCGGCATAACTAGAGTTTAAATCACAGTCGAACTAATTTGAATAAAAGTACGCATGCATATTAATTTAAAAACAACATAAATAATTTAAATTACTGGGATCAACATGGTCAAAGGTGTAACTTGCCTTGCTCGAAGTCTTGCTGCGATTCGTCGAAGAAATACTCTCCGGATTCGTCGTAATCTATACGCGAAGAGCCAAAAGAAATTCAAACAAAATTCAAATAAAATTCAAAAATTCAAAAATAGTCCATAAATGGTTAGCTTAGGATTTTAGAAAAATTTAGAAATTTGAACGAGTTAAATCGGAGTTAAAATGAAGAAGTTATGGCCTTCGGAAGTTCTCACGACCACGGCAAACGTAATCGAGCGGAGCTACGACCACGGCAAATGTGATTGGGCGGAGCTACGACCACGTAGTCGACTCACGACCACACGGAAGGTTTACGACCACGCAGTCGACATACAACCACACGGAAGGTTTACGACCACGTAGGGAAAATACGACTACGGCCACAGACCAGTCTACGACTACGACTACACTTCGACAACACAGAAAACTTACGACTTCGACTACACAAAGAACTTACGACTTCGACTACACAGAAAACCTACGACTTCGACTACACAAAGAACCTATGACTTCGACTACACAGAGAACCTACGACTTCGACTACACAGAAAACTTACGACTTCGACTACACAGAAAACTTACGACTTCGACTACACAGAAAACCTACACTTCGACTACACAGAAAACTTACGACTTCGACTACACAGAAAACCTACGACTTCGACTACACAGAAAACTTACGACTTCGACTACACAGAAAACCTACGACTTCGACTACACAGAGAACTTACGACTTCGACTACACAGAAAACTTACGACTTCGACTACACAGAAAACTGACGACTTCGAAGCCGATTACGACCACTCAAACAGGTTAACGGCTACCTAGTCATTTACGACTACATAGTCGCTACGACTACTCAGGCAGCTACGACTACGGCTAAGACTTACGACTACACGGATCTACGACCACACGGAAGGGTGTTACCTTCAGAAACTGGTTGGCCGCGGGTGGTCGGAGGGAATCAGGCAGAGTGGCCGGAGATGACGGATGGTCGTAGAGGTTCGGCTACGAGTGGAGACGGTCGGCGACGGGAAGAAGCGGCGGCGCTCGAGTCTTCGGCAACGACGGGGCTCCGGTGGCGGCGTCGCTCGGCGGAGAGGGGAATGGTGGTCGCCGGCGCTTGGGGATCACGAAGGCGTCGATGGCGAGGCGCGGGAGAGACCGGAGCGACGGCGATTTCTCGCCGGAGCTCGCACGGGCGGCGGACGAATTGCACGATTCGGGGGCCGATTCGGCTCGGGAAGGAGGGGAAAAGAGGTGGCGGCGCACGGGAAGGCAAAGGAGGGGAGAACGGGCTCGGGAAGGAGCTTTGTAGGGCGGGGACGGAGGTAATGGGCTCGCCGGAGTTAAGGACTTTTAGAAACGGTCGCATAACGGCGAGAGGCTTTAAGCCGACAGAAAACGGACGGAGGTGGGGGGTTACTAACGCGCGAGCTTAAGGGCCAATAATGGCTTCGGTTGCCGGCCGAGGGAAGGAGTAACCGAAGCTTTTAAAGCTCGGATGGGGTGTTAATGGAGGCCGGCCGGTTGGAGAAGAAGGAGAGAAGAAAACTTCTAAATTTCTTTTTAATTTCCAGAAATAAATTCTCAAGAGTTAATCAAAACTTAGGGAAGGTTAAGAAAAATAAAATAAACTCTTTTTGGCTTTAATAAAATATTTTAAATACATTTTCTTGCTTTAGATTTTGAAATAAAATCCAGATAAATCCAAATAAACTCCAGAAAATCAAATAAATTGCAAATAAAATTTTTGGGATGTTACATTTTATTATTTTAAATTTAATTGCATTGCTAATTGCATAGAAACATTAGTTTCTTAATTAGGGTATTAGTTAAACCAACCTTGTTATGCCCTCAATTGAACTTGAATGCCATGTACCCTTGTAACCCTAGGATCATCTTTGTCTCAGTAATGAGATTATTATTAACTCTTTGATAAATATTAGAACGGTAGTATAATGCTTAGTCATGCTATTTAAATTCTTTTGTAACTTTGGAATGGGAAATCATATTTCATTCAACTGGTATTTGTATTTAGAAATAAGTGATGATTGGTGTTGCCACTGTTCCTTTAAAAATAAATAAAATGTAAAAGTTGGTTTAGACTGGGGCAGATGTTTGGTTTGGATTGGTGCTGTAAGCACGAGATCTTGTAAAGTGTATGTTCCGCCCTAGTTGATTGAGGACCAACGCTTGTGATTGTTCAGACTGAGCACTACCGTACAACCCCAAGTCTATAAAGGTACGACCTAGCTGATTAAATCATGATAGTTTAGTTTAGGTGCCACCAGTGGAAAGTGGGTGCCAGGGAATTACTGGTTATTCACAGTGAGGGACAGGGATTTACTGTACTCATATGGCGCAAGAGGGGGCTTCGGACTGGGTGGATTTAACCCTTCTGCGGTGAAACCTCAGCGGGTGGTGTCTAGCTAGACTAGAATGAGGAGAAGGCTTTGTGATATTTTATCTATGTCTCATGCCAAAGGAAGCGTGGTGACTGTTAAGATAAGTTATCTCTTGGGGGTAAAGTTGTACAACCTCTACAGAGTGTCAAACTATTCGAATAGCCGTGCCCACGATCAAGGGCGGGCAAGGAATGCATTCACATGGTAGATCTTTGGTTTTCTTTTTAAAAACAAAATTTTTGGTATTCCGAGAGTGGAGGGAACTCTCGGATGGTTGTCCTGGCGGATGGAGCCAGTATGGGTGGATGTAACCCACAGTTTTAAACTTGATCGGTTAGAATTGGTTAACTAGTGTTGGTGGATAGAACCTTCACTATAAAATGCTTATTAGTTTCAGTTAAAACAATTACTTGGTTAAAACAATGCCTTCAAAAGTATTTAGTAGTAATTGAAATAAAATATTGCTTTGTGCAAAAGAACCATATAACCCTCATTGGTTAAGCCTTGCATTTCATGCATTTTTCCCAAGACTCGCGGAGTACTTTATGTACTCACATGCTGCACTCAAAAATAATACTCAGAGGATTACGAAGCTCAAGAGGGAGACTACGACTACTTCGCTTGCGGATACGACGAAGGATTTCCGGAGTACTAGGTCGCGCTTCCCCAGTCAATTGCCTGTGGCGTATTGTTGGGTCTTCGCCGGATTTATCTTTTGCTTCCGCTGTGTTTTGTGAGTGTGCGAGGTCTTGAAACCTCAGTTGTAATAATGGGACCTTTCGGTCGATACTCTCTATTATTGTAATAAAGCGTGGTTGGTTATGCAATCATTTCTGTTTAACTGTGTGCACTAGTTTTGATCTGGGACTAGTGCTGTTCGGGTTCGGAAATCCAGGGTCCCGACAGGAGAAGAAAGAGCACAGAGCCAGGGAGAAGAAACAAGGTCGAACCGCCGAAGAAGTAGAAATGCAGGCCCACGGGCCCAACGGCCCACCGCCCACACATCCAGTACATGTTGCCCTGTTCAGCTATTCTCGTGCTCCCAAATTTCCCCAAATTCGAAAGACCAAAATCCCCATTCCCTTCCTGAGCTCCCGTTCCCCTAAATGCCCAAATCCCCAATCAATTGCTCAACCGTGCCGCGTGCCGACGAGTGACGACGAGATCTGGATTCTGGAGCCAAGGCGAGGACGCTGGTCGCCAGATCTAGAGGGGGGATGCCGGTCGCCGGATCCAGAGGGGGGACGCCGGGGAAGGGCCGAGGCGGGGTCGCGCCATCACGGGACGCCTGGGCGGCTGTCGACTGGGCCTGAGCGGTGGAGGCGCGGAGCCGGGCTGCTGGAGTACCGGGGGCGGGGTCGCGCCGTCGCGGCTGACCTGAGCAGCAAAGGCGCGGAGCTGGGCTACCAGAGTGCCGGGGGCAGGGTCGCGCCGTCGTGGCCGACTTGAGCGGCGGAGGCGGGGAGGCGGGACGCGGCGGCGCAGCGCGCAGGGGCGGCGAATGACTGCGTGATTGCGTGAACTGTGATTTTGTGAAGTAGTGAAGGCCGAAGGTGTGTGAATGTGTGATTGTGAAGCTGCAGCTCCTGCTTACTGTTATTTGGCTTGGATTGGTTGTCTGGTTGCGTTGTGACTTGCTGTGAAGCAGTGAAGTAACCGACAGCTGCCTCACCGCCCGAACATGTACTGTGAAGCAGTGAAGGCGTGTGATAGGATTCCTCCATACGGTCGAACTGATTCAGTGATTTGTAAGTATACAACTCAAGCTCGTTATCTCAATTAGCAATTAATTTGTTATACTGTTATACTGCCGAGCTTATTTGATTAGCAATTTATTAGAAATAGTGTTATATTGTTGTATATACTCAATTAGCAATTAATTTGTAGGTTTGCAATAATGGAGAAACGAACTTTGCATAATTATTTTACAAGCAATTCAATTAGTACTCCCCCAACTGATGAGAGCGCAACTCTACCAAAGAAGCCTCGACTAGAATTTAATTCAGATGAATTATTGCCGATCCAACGCATCGCATACCAATAGAATATTTTGCCAATGAAATTAGAGATGAAGTGAGGAGAGCATATTTGATGAATGGTCCAACTTGAGTAATTAGGCATGTCTTTCCAAAGACATTGGATGGCAAAGTGTGGAGATCCTTTCAAGAATCATGGTTTAACAAGTTTGATTGGTTAGAATATAGTGTCGAAAAGGATGCCGCTTTTTGTTTCTATTGTTTTCTTTTTAAGAAACCGTCACAACCCAACACATTTGGTAATGATGGATTTACAAAAGTTGGATTCTCTCGTTGGAAGACGGCTATAGATGCTTTTAATAAATATGTTGGTGGTCCAAATAGTTTCCACAACATCGCAAGGGGTGAGTGTGATGACTTTCAGAATCAACGGTCAAGCGTATCTAATAAAATGAGCACTTACTGTAAGGAGGCTGAAATTGCATACAAAATTCGTTTGACTGTATTTTTAGATTATGCAAGATATCTCATAGCGCAAGGTGAAGCTTTTCGTGGACATGATGAATCCTCTACTTCCATCAACAAAGGTAATTTCAAAGAGCTATTGGATTGATACAAGGATAAGAAGGAGGAAGTGAAGTATGCATTTGATACAGCTCCCGGGCATGCAGTTATGACTTGTGCCAATATTCAAAAAGAGCTTTCCAAAGCTTGCGCACAAGAGGTCACCAAAATGATTAAGGGTGAGATTGGAGATAGGAATTTCGCAGTGCTTATTGATGAGTCTCAAGATGTATCAATAAAAGAACAAATGGCGGTGATTGTGAGGTATGTTGTACATCTTTGATTTAGTCATACAATTTTTACATTGTTGTATTGTAATATTGTTCTAACTTTGTAAAATTTGTGGCATACAGATTTGTAAACAATCAAGGGAAGATCATGGAAAGATTTCTTGCTATTAAGCATATTACAAATTGTACATCTATGGCATTGAAGGATGCCTTGGTTAGTTTGCTTGATCATCATGGTTTACTTATTTCTAGACTTCGTGGGTAAGGCTATGATGGAGCTTCAAATATGAGAGGAGAATTTAATGGCTTGCAAAAACTTATTCGGGATGAGAATCCAAATGCTTTCTATGTCCATTGTTTCGCCCACCAATTACAATTGGTGGTTGTCACAGTTGCAAGTTGTAGCAGAGCTATTGCTGATTTTTTTAACTATGTTCCCCTGATAGTTACGGCTGTTAGTGCATCTTGCAAGAGAAAAGATGCGTTGATTGAAAAACATCATGATATCTTGTTGGAGAAGTTGAAGAATGGTTTGATATCTGCTGGGACAGGGCTGCATTAGCAATCTGGCATAGCGAGACCTGGAGATGCTCGGTGGGGCTCACATCTTAAAACCTTGCTTCATATATACCAAATGTGGGAGGCAGTTGTGGATGTGCTAGAACTTATAAGTGAAGAAGCTTGTCAAAACACAAGTCATGGTGGAGCAGCAGGTTTGATGAAAAATATGAAATCCTTTCAATTTGTGTTCATCATGCATTTTATGATAACATTGTTGAGTATAACAAATGAGCCATCACTTGCTTTACAAAGAAAGCATCAAGACATCATTGAAGCTATAAATTTGATACAGGATGTGAAAGAACGTTTGCAAGATATGAGGGATAATGGGTAGGAGCCATTGTTTAACCAAGTCAAAAGCTTTTGTGAGACTTATGGGATTGATGTACCAAATAAGAATGACGTCATTGGAGTTATGGGTAAATCTGTACGTCGCAAGCATACAGTGACTCAATATCATTATTACAAAGTTGACATTTTCAATGTTGGTCTTAATGCAACTATGAATGAGATGAATCATTGCTTCAATGAAGTTTCCTCGGAGTTATTGGTATGCATGTTTTGTCTTGATCCAAGTGACTCGTTCTGTAAATTTAATGTTGGTAAGCTTATTCGACTTGCTGAGATTTATGCTGATGATTTCATGGTGGTTGAGCGATTCTTGTTAAGAAATCAACTTCAAACCTTCATTCTAAACATTAGAAGAAGCGAGAATTTTCATGGATATCCTAATATTTCAAAACTGGCTCAATTGATGGTTGAAATAAAAAAGGATAGAACTTTTTCATTGATATATCGCCTCATCGAGCTGATATTGATCCTTCCAGTGGCAACGGCATCTGTTGAGAGAATATTTTCAGTAATGAATATTATCAAAGCAGATTTGCGCAACAAGGTGTGGGATGAGTGGCTGAATGATTTAATGGTATGTTACACCGAGCGAGACATATTTAGATCCATGGATGATGATGCAATCATAAAATCCTTCCAAGGCATGAAAAATTGCAGAATGAATTTGCCTCGTTAAAGTCATGATTCAAGCTAGTGGTATGGTTCTTTTATTTTAAATGTTCATGATCATTTAAGTAAGTAAATACAATTTGCTATTGTATCACTAATTTTTTTAATTTTGATGTACAGATTGTTAACTATCGGAACCATATTTACATGTTTTAGGGATTCACTTGCCATTAGCGAGGTACCTCCATTGCATCTCTCTTTTTTTGCTTTTATTCATGTATGAAAGAATTTGATTGCACAAGAATACAAAACTATGCTTCTTACAAATTAGTTTAGTCAATCAAGGTGTAAGGCCAACAATTCTAGGAAAAGCTTATGATCTGGTAGAAGAATGCATATTTTTTGCCCACCCTCATTTTTCATTCTAGATTCGCCACTGTGTGTCACTGCTGCCTACCCTCTCTTCCCCGCAACAGCTGCGTTTCCTTCCATGGCAACGCCGCCTCTTCTTCTCTCTCCGCTAGTGCCTCCACCTTTCTCCGATGCCTCCTCACCATGCCACTGTCGGCCTGGAGAAGTAGAGAGGGAGGAGGTTGTCGTGCGACGGATCCGTCGACGATGGCGCATGGTCATGGAGGAGTGAGGATCAACCAGGGACAACTCATGGAGAGGCATTAGGTGTAGCAACTGGACCGACCATGTCCTCGAGTTTTCATTTCGTATCATGGACGTGCATCTTGAAGATGCTACCGAGCCTTCTGACAACTGTGAAGAAACATATAAGGTGGTTGGTCGGCAATATAAGTCGTTCCTTGCTTTCATTGAAGCATCTGGAGCACCTTGATCTCAGCATGAACAACCTCCAGGAGCCGAATGGACATGTCCCAGAGCATGCATCACATCGGGCCACGGTAGCGCATCGAATAACGTGTGCCTGAACGGAGCATGCATCATGTTAGGCCATGGCTATGCGCACGTCGACGAATGTGTGCCGGACATGGCTTGCCATGAAGGCGAGTCGTGACTCGTGACACAACAATACCGCTCGCCATAGTTCCATGCCTAGCTACTCGCCTGTACTCATGTTTCCATTGATAGATTCAAAACTACTGAAGGTGTAGCACTTCACATAACCATATGGGATACTACTATGGAACGTCATCACCAAAGTGAAGAATAAATAAGAACAACAAAAGAAATCACAAAAAGTTTAGAACTTTATTAACACTTTAATAGAGGACCAATGGAAGCTGGAATAAATATTTAAAATATGGAACCGGTCCACTTCTAACAAAATAAAGAATGAAAGAAACAGCAAAACAGTGGCAAACCACGGTGCTAAAAACTCGAGTGCTCCTACCCATGCATGATGCTATCACTCCACTGGCCTTTTACCTGAGACTAAAAGAGCAAGCGTGAGATTTGACAATCTCAGCAAGTACCCAACAACGGTCGCAATATGTTGGACCGAAATGGCGACAGAGGGGGGGGGGGTGAATGTCGACTCTTCAAATTCTTGCCCCCAACGGATCTGCCTCAGTAATTCTTCTTCGATAGCTAAGGAGCTATGAAGAAGATACAAAGCACTTAGAGAAACCTCAGACACTCAAGGGAAAAGCCGGGACAAATACTCACGAGAAACTTGACTTAAAATTCGCTCCCCCAAAATACTCACGAGAAACTTCTCTCTACTAGCTACAAGAGCTATGTAACAAGAAACCTAGACCACTTGACCTTCCTAAAAACACCAGAAGAGGCATCAAGAGTCCAATAACTAGAGAAGAAAACAAACAACACAGCTCAAAGACAAAGGACAGGGGCAAAACACAAAAGTCAACAAAACCTGCAGAGCCCGGTCAGACCGGTGGGACATGGCCGGTCAGACCGCACTGGGCCGGTCAGACCGCTAGCTCAATGCTGGTCTGACTGCCGGTCTGAATCCGGTCTGACCGCCCCCATTGAGTCGGTCTGACCGCCCGACAAAAATTTCAGAGAGACCAGCAGAGGCTGAAAGCAAGTAAAAATGCAGATTCCGAGATTTGTGCAATTTTGGGATTTTTCCTTGATTCTCTTGGTCCAAAATAACAAGCCAAAGACTGAAATAGCCTAAGAATACTAGGAGACCAAAGATATCCACCTCATGACCACAGGATTCAGATTTTGACAAAAACTTAAAAAAAACTTACAGAGGCCATGAAGCACATGCCGGAGAAGTCGTCGCCGCCCTTGGGATCTTGATCGCCCGTCCCATCGTCGTCACTCCAGCCCTCCACCTCACTGAGATCGAGGTCGTCGAAGGCCGCGAGGACGCGATGGAAGAGCTTCTTGGCCTTCCCGAAGTCGCGGAACTTCTTCTTGCCTTGAGGATGCGCTGGAGGCTTCTTGTTGCGGTTCTTGTCGGTGTAGTCGTTCTTGCTCGAACCGCCAAAGTCAGCTTTGCCCTTCTCCAGCTTGGAGCAATTTGCCCGAATGTGGTTGGGGCCACCACACTCGAAGCAAATGACAGGTCCACCTCTCTTTCTGTCCCTACTCCTCTTGTAAGCATGGGAGAACTTCCGAGCTAGGAGGGCTAACTGCTCATCCTCAAGCTGCTCTAACTGATCATCAGTTACGTCACATAGAGCAGCAAGGGAGAAACCACAGAGCGAGTCAGAAGAAAGACAAGAAGCCGAGCTGGGATCGGTGACTAGAGCCATCGACTGCGACTTCGACTTACGAGAGACAATGTCGATCTCGTGCATCTTGAGGCACGAGTACGGCGCGTCAAGCGTCAAAGTCGAGAGGTCGGTGGTGTCCTTGATGGTAGTCACCTTCATCTCCCAAACGCGGAGGTCAAGTGCAGCGAGCATCTAACGAGCGTTGTCCGAGTCGGGGTATGTGAGACCGACCGCTCGGAGGTTGCTCAAGATCTTGTGAAAACACGCAAAACACTCATCTAAAGATTCGCCAGCAAGCATCTTGAACTTGTTGTAGTCCCACTTGAACTGGTCTTGTCGCACCGTCTTAATCTGGGAGGTGCCCTCATGGTAAGCATCGAGGGTCTCCCAAATATCGAAGGCGGACGAAAGATGAGATATGCGGTCAAACTCGCTACGACGCAGGCCCTGGATAATGATGTTCCTTGCCTTAGCGTTCGCCTCAACATCAGCCATGTTCCCGGCATTGATGTTCTCATCGGCAGGAACAACAAACTGGACCTTGACCTTGCGCCAGATGGCGTACCCTGAGCTTCAATGTATGTCTCCATTCGGCTCTTCCAGAAGGGGTAATCGATGCCATCAAAGATCGGCGGCTTGGTCGAGTACTTGTCCGTCGCCATGGCTCTAGAGACCGGTTAAGATCTATGAATTAGAGCTAACCAGCTCTGATACCAATTGTTGGACCGAAATGGCGACAGAGGGGGGGTGAATGTCGACTCTTCAATTTCTTGCCCCCAACGGATCTGCCTCAGTAATTCTTCTCCGATAGCTAAGGAGCTATGAAGAAGATACTAAGCACTTAGAGAAACCTCAGACACTCAAGGGAAAAGCCGGGACAAATACTCACGAGAAACTTGACTTAAAATTCGCTCCCCCAAAATACTCACGAGAAACTTCTCTCTACTAGCTACAAGAGCTATGTAACAAGAAACCTAGACCACTTGACCTTCCTAAAAACACCAGAAGAGGCATCAAGAGTCCAATAACTAGAGAAGCAAACAAACAACACAGCTCAAAGACAAAGGACAGGGGCAAAACACAAAAGTCAACAAAACCTGCAGAGCCCGGTCAGACCGGTGGGACACGGCCGGTCAGACCGCACTGGGCTGGTCAGACCGCTGGCTCAATGCCGGTCTGACCGCTGGTCTGAATCCGGTCTGACCGCCCCCATTGAGTCGGTCTGACCGCCCGACAAAAATTTTAGAGAGACCAGCAGAGGTTGAAAGCAAGTAAAAATGCAGATTCTGAGATTTGTGCAATTTTGGGATTTTTCCTTGGTTCTCTTGGTCCAGAATAACAAGCCAAAGACTGAAATAGCCTAAGAATACTAGGAGACCAAAGATATCCACCTCATGACCACAGGATTCAGATTTTGACAAAAACTGAAAAAAAAACTTACAGAGGCAACCTAAAAACTCAAATTACTCTATGATCTTAAGTCCTATGCTCATGACATTTTGTAGTCAGGTTAGCAATACCCAAGAGACTTCTTAGACCAAATCTCAGCCCACCTCAAGAGGGAAAATACAAGATTACTTCAAACCCTAGAAATAACTGAAAACTACATGGGAGGCACTAAAACCCAAATTTCTCTTCAATCCTCGAATCTTGGCTCATGAAACTTTGAGGATGGCTAATAGATAGCCTCAGTACTTTAGAAGCCTAGTTTCATGTGTTCTCACGAAGGGAAACGCAAAAACCTCAAAACCCTAGAAATTGCAACTGACGAACAGAGAGGGCCCAAAAACCAAAATCTGGAATTAATTGAAGTTTGCTCTTGGGGAAATCAATCAAATGATCTTGAGGCATCCTCCCATCATAGAGCAACCCATTTTGGGCCTTCCCAGCAAGAAAGAACTCGAAACACAGAAAATCAAGAAATCACCCAAGTAGAGAAACGAAGAACAGAACAGGAGCTCGGGAGAAAGACTTCAGATTTCATTCATTAAAGCGAAAGGAATACAGAGGAGTCCCGATACCACTGGACATTAGAACAAGAAAGATTACAAGTTCATCACTCCAATCACTCCCTCTCCCTCTCCATCTCAAGAACACACAAGCACTCTACATCCTGGAGAGACACACACACAGGGAGGGAGGAAATGAATGTAGGGAACACACAGGGAACACCCACTGCTGTATACACCAACCCTCCAACCACTAAAGCCTAAAGCCAAAACCAACTTACAAAGCCTCTTCTGACTCTAGCAAACCCTAACTCTCTCCCAAATCCTCTATGGGCATGCAGCCCCTCACAAGTATTTATAGCCCATGGCTAACGGGTCTCCTCCCCGTTACGCCCGCTAAATCCAACGGAGCCCGCTCCCACTTGCGCAGCCTTGCGAAATCACCATTTCGCCCCTCCTGCACCTTCCGGGAAGCTTCTGTGCTCCTTGCCGTCCAAGCCTCGCAACCACCTCGAGTCCACGTCGTCTTCGACACATCCCGACCGTTCTGACCTCAGCGCCACCTGCGCCTAGTCCGGTCCACCGTATCTCGCCACGACTCCGCCTCGGTGTCCTGCAGCCAACACAGACAAGAAACACATCAAATAGCACCGCTCGATACATGAAAGCGTAAATAGCATAAGCACATCCTACTTACTCATGACGAAGTCCAAACCTATCGAATCATTGGAATATACAACCTAATCCCAAACGACCAAGTTTGACCTAGTCCGACCGAGCCCATTGCACCGCGCAACGATATGGTCCGAATCACTCAAACCAAACTCGACTCTCCTAAACCACTGTCAATTACTCATCACTCACATGGGGTCATGACCACATGGTCTCTCACAATACAAGAGTAAAGACAAGTAATGCAACCACATGAAATAAAGGACAAGCATTACAAGTAAACAACGGGTACAAGATGCAAGCATCGAACAACTGATATCGGAGATACTGTCATAAATGGGAGATGGGTATCATGGAGACTGTGTATTAAAGATAGTTATTATGTGACAAATTATAGCAAGGGTGCCGGCGACCTCATCCCACATACCCGGTTATATGAGAATAACCAGGCACAACCTTATCCTCGACTGTATAACCGCAGCGGGTTGTAATATCCGATGTAACGAGAATGTATAGCCCCTCGTACGTTACTAGGTTGGGTGGAAATGACCCCTATATGTGGGTAGCCCCGGTGTGATAACCGTTAGTTCATTATTTAGCAAATTATCTATGATATAATTAGAGAGTTGTGATTGAATTAAGGTAAAGTTATGAGGGTAACGATTTAATACAATGAGACCGGAGAGACAGGATTGGTGATACTAGGTGATAAGATAACCGATACATCATGGACAAATTATATAGAACAAAATTAAGGTAACTAAGAGATAGCGAGGATAAGGCTATAATAAAGTTATGGGAAGTGAAAAATGTGCCAGGGTTGAAAATGGAAGAAATAGTTTCTGATATGAGCACGATGTGGAATAATGATAAGACGATAGTGATATAATAATCAACCTAAAGAGGTATTATAATGTAGCTCACACAAGGTTATCAACCAATCAAGTTTTGTTATGTGATAAGTGATTATTAGTCAAATTAACATTTATTGTGATATATCGGTCATGACTCACACAAGGAACTATACCAATAATGCATCACGATATCAAAAAGATTAAACATAGAAGCTTTGGTATTTAAGGGAATGCTAATGATTTTAACGTAAGTCTACAACATGATCACCCACTACCCCTACTAACGGTTTAAGAATGAACCATAAACATTACTTAAAAGCATGAATCGTAGAACATTATTAAGAGAGTATTCTAACAAACCTAAAGGCATTTGAAATAAGATAACCTAGAACATTATGGTAACTAGGTATAAACCCAGCAAGCATTAACAATATGATGATAACTAGGCAAGCATGATAATAACCAGGCAAGCATTAGAGATATAATAATAACCAGGGAACCTTAGTGATATGATATTAGTGAGGTCATTTGGTGACATGATATTAGCCAAATAATCTAGTGATACGATCATAGCCAGGTAATCTAGTGATACGATAACAACCAGGTAATCCATTGACATGATAATAACCAGGTAATTTAGTGATATGATAATTGTACTTAATGGTAATGGTAATGAGTAAACATGAAAGAGGTGAAATGTGGAATTAAAGCAATTGGAGATGAGTTCAGGCACGATTACAAGGAGTGAAAAGGATTGCTAGGGTTGAGAACATGAGAAAAAATCAGGTATCAGATGAAGAAGGATGATACAACGGTGGTAGATATCCAGGAATTATTCTAACCCATCATTACAGCTTAACTCACACAAAGGGGTTGTCAATCAACTAGATTTTATTACGTGATACGATGTTATTAGTCAGGTTAACAATATCATGCATAATTCTATCAGAACCAACAAGCAATAACATACAAGTAAAGAATCTGGAAATCGGTAATAAACCTATCATCCCAATGTTAAAGATTACTAGTGGTTAACCTTATATTGAAGTCACTGCTATATTACTCCATCCACAAATTAAACACCAATTCTAATACTAATTACAGCATGCAACTTAGACATTAACTTTAGCATTTTAATATGTCTAGGAGTCTAGGGCCTTAATTAACATCAAGCATTGCAATATGAAAATATCTAATAGCATGTGACCAGGCATTTATCGCAATGTAGTAATTATGGTCTAGGACAACGGCATAGCCAAACAACCAGATTAAATATGGAACGGAAAGATTGCGACTGTGAGGTACTTGCCTTGAGCACGCTCGGCAGACACGCTGCACGACAGATCCGAGGAACGTAACTGCCCTGCTGCTCCCTCAACAGCTGCGTGAGAACCTACAGGATGATATGGAAAAACACCGATAAGATATGATGAATTTTGATAAAGGAATGACAGGAAATAATTGACGGGGAAAGGAAACAACCGTTCGACCGGATGAACAGCCGTTCGGCTGCACGAAAACACGTTCGGCTGCACAAACGGTCGTTCAGCTGCGCGAACGCGCGTTCGGCCACCGCCGTCGGCTGCCGCCGCTCCGTCAGCCACCGCCGTCGGCCAGGCCATGCGCACGGCCGTGTGCGTGCGAGCGCGCCACAGGGCGTGCTGCCGTCGCGTCGGCCGGCCGGTCGCCGGGCCACCGCAGCCGCCGTTCCCCATGCTGCCGTCGCCGTCGCCGCCGCCGCTGCGGGCGTGCATGCGCGCGACCGGTGCAAGCGCTGTGTGGCTGCCGCTGCGCGCCAGCCAGCCGCCAGCCGCTGCAGGCCCGTTGCTGCCGCTGCCGCCAGTCGCCCCGCTGCCACCGTCGCGCCATGGCAACGCGTGCAAGCGGGGGCGCGTGCGCGTGCAGTTCGGCCATGCCGCCGCCACTTCGCCAGCCGACCGCCGCCTCCGTAGCCGGCGCCGCTGCTGCTGGAGCCCATGCAGCCGCATGCACGGGAGAGAGAGAGACGTGAGATTATAACAGAGAGAGAGTGTGTTATACGGGATAGAGATATAATGGGAGAGAGAGGTTAGAGTTAGGGTTAGATTTTTTTCTTTTTTTGGGTGCTACAGTTGACAAATTCCCCTTGGCCATCACGCTGCCGAGCGTCGACATTGATGCGTTTGCATCCTGTCAATCTTGTGAGCGAGCATCTGACGATGCCAAAACAATTAAAGATTGAATTTAAACTGTAATTGGGTGCAGGTTCTTTGTATAACACGTTGTCAATTGATGTCTATTCCCAATGATAAAATGTGTTCCGGTATGATCTCAACCAAACACCGTATTATTAAAACCTACAACAAAACTCATTTTGGTTTACACATCCAAACAAAGTAATATCCAAACAAATGTTTTCCCTGGAGGGAATTACTTCTATGGAAACGTAACAGAGTTATTAGAAAGGTCACCGCAATATCCATCCAACAAACTGCAAGAGTTGTACTTGACAAACAACAACATCACTGGAGCCCCACCAAATTGGATAGGGCAATTAACCAGCTTAGTCACTCCTGAGCTTTCTTACAACCACATCTCCGGATCTTTACAACCACCAAATTGGATAGGGAAATTAACCAGCTTAGTCACTAATTTGGTTATTTTGGACCTCCATGTTAAAAACATCACTGGACCAAACTGGTATGCTCTGAGATCGGTATGCTCACTAGTTTGACCAAACTGGTCCTCAGCTACAATGAACTGGATGATGTCATCACTGAATAACACTTTGCTCATCTAAAGAGTTCAAAGCACAGACTCATCTCACAATCCCTTGAAGATTCAGATTGGTTCAGGATGGCGACCACCCTTTGGACTACAGACTGCATCTTTTGCATCTTGCCAGATGGGTCCTCGTTTTGCTGCTTGGCTACAATCGCAAGCGGGTATTCTTTCACTTGATATGTCAAGTACAAGTCTCATTGATAGGATTCCAGACTGGTCCGCCACTACATTTACCATGGCAACCGAATTGGACTTCTACATCAATTAATCACTGGACGATTTCCAATAAATTTGAAAATAATGTTGTTGTGGAGGTTCCCAACCACTTGGGCCATCAGGATTATTTAGTGAGGCTTAGAGTAAGTCCATAGGAACGTCATTGTACGTATAATAAAATGTACCTATATATCTGTTGAAAATGTGGGTAATATTTTAATTTCAAGTTTTACTAGGAGATAAATTCAATAAACTAGTGATGAAAAACTCGCAACTAACAGCAGGCTACTCATCATACTTTAGAATATACACAAGTAAATTATAGTATCAAAGTCGAACGAACGAGCGAATGACTTACAATTGAGCTTGTTGAAGAGCAGGAGGCAGAGCAGGATTGATGCAGTGCAGAATGTAGACGATGTAGTGCAGGAGCGGTCGCACAAATGCGCTGCCCAGAAACCTTATTGCCGCTCTGTGCAATGGTTTGAAGATAGCCGCTCTCCCTCCTTCCAGGTGCACACCAGGAAGAAAGGTTGGCGAAGTTCAGACGACGCAGTACAAAAGCACAAGATCGCAGAGAAGAAGGAAATGGAGGCAGTGAGATTCTCAGCTATACACTTTAGATGTCTCCAAGTATATATATAGACAGACTGTCAACTAATAAATTTAAACAGCCATTTGCCTACTAGTAACTGACACATTTAACCAGCCATTTACCCACTGGTAATTGCCTATTATCAAAACCCCAATAAAGCTTCAAATTCAAATGTTTGACTCATTCAAACAAAGAGAGAGTGTATTGTGCAGGGTTCAGCAAAAAAATAAAGATGGACTTGGTCTGCCAAGTGGCGTGACATGTCACGGCATGGTCGCGCGTCATAAGTCGCAAGTCATGCGATTTTCATGCGAAAATGCGCAAATACGCGTGCACGTGCGTGCGCGCATGCATGATTAGCCAAAGCCCTCCTCATGCCATCTCTATCCATATTCAAGGAGTGGTGAGGACTACACCTTATAAATTGATCTCCTTCACCATACCTTAGCAATATGGTACTAAACCATGCATGCTTTGGAATTAAGAAAATGGGTCTTGCTCATATGAGCCAATTTCTAACAATTCCCCACCAATTCCAAAGCAAAAAGTAAAAAGTTGTCAAAGAAATTGTGCTAAAGTACTGTTAATATACCAGTATTTTATTGTAAGTTCCGTACGGTTTGAACTTACACCTAGAATGACAAGATTCATCTTCTCATAGCTGATGAATGGACTAGGCCTTGAATTCACAACTTTTCGTGATCAGATTTCACTTGAAATCTCAACTAGTATTAGGCTGCAAATGAACCACGCCTACACGGAGCGTTATATGGTCATGCTCCCTTATCTGCTCATGAGCTTTCTAGATAATGCCCCATTTTCGTGAACTATGACCACACAGTTAAGCTCAAGTAGGTGTATTCTTTCTAGGTATCTTGCAGGCTAATAGTTTTTTCTTATTTGGACAACAGAATACATTAAGGCTTTATGCCAACCTTCCATATAGTCGAGAGTATTTTGTTTATTAGGACATGGGTATACTAAATCAATACTCTCTTGTTACAACATCAATTTGTTTTTCCCATTGCCTATGTTACGGGATCTCCGATCAAGAAGTTATGGGTTACCATTGTGATGTAACTTTAATGGGCCTCATTCCCATGTCCATAGATGCAATAGAAATCGCTTTCCATGCTAACCCCTTTGTAAAAGGGTTTGCTAGATTTTTCTCATTGTGAATATATTTCACAACAATCACTCCCGAGTTTCTCAGTTTTCTGACAAATTTAAGCCTACGCTTCACATGTCTAGAGGACTTCATATTATCATTTGTACTTGTGACTTTGGCCAACACTGTTTGATCATCACAGTACATTAGGATTGCAGGTATTGGTTTCTCAACCAATGACAAGTCCAATAGAAGCTCTCTCAGCCATTTAGCCTCAATAGTGGCTGTGTCAAGTGTTATAAGTTCTGCTTCCATGGTTGATCTCATCAATATAGTTTGTTTGCAAGACCTCCATGAAACTGCAGCACCAGCTAAAGTAAATACATAACCACTTGTAGCTTTGATCTCATCCACATTAGAGATCCAATTAGAGTCATTGTATCCTTCTAATACAGAGAGGTGTCCAGTATAATGTATTCCAAAAGATGTTGTGCCCCTCAAGTAGCACAACACTCTTTCAAGTGCCTCCCAGTGATCATCTCCTGGATTAGAAGTAAACCAACTTAATTTGTTCACAGCAAATTAAATGTTAGGTCTTGTGGCACTAGCTAAATACAAAGTGATCCAATAATTTGTAGATATCTTAATTGATCTTTTCCTAATCCCTGGTTCTCTCGAAGCTTAATGCTTGCATCATAGGGTGGTAGAGAAACTTTATAGTTTTCAAAACCGAGCGGGCTCAATATTTTTTCAACATGGTGGGATTGATTCAAAGTGATCCCATCCTTTCTTTTGATCAATTTAATATTCAGAATGACATCTGCCTTGTAATACCCGTGAGAAAGAAAAGCGAAGAAATTGTCGTTAGAGCCCTAGAAGTTAAATTTTGGGCAGGGTAATCCATTCACGGAGATACCTGACCGTCCGGAGGATAGTCGGCACCTCTCACAACCATAGGGTCATCACTCGCAATAAACAAACCTGAAATTTTCAAAGGACCTTGGAAACCAACTCACTGTCCCCAAACATCCAAACACAGTCCACAGCTACAGAAAAGGGACAGCATAGCAAGGTGAAGCTAGGCCAAAGCCAACCAAACAATAGAGGCAAAGTTCCAGTTGATTACCAATATAATAGCAACTGGCCATCACATATCCAGAGGGTATCATAACCCTACAGTGCGAGGACAGTACACCATCTCCAGGACAGCCAGCGCCACCCTCCAGAACAATCGGTCGAGAGCCACAAAGGCAAGTCCCAGTGCGTACGCTCCCAGAAAGCACCCACCCGCCCAAACTCGCAACCGCACCCCAGCAGCCAACGGGAGGAGCAAGGAGGCGACAGCCCTCCACACACCCAACACAAACCAACAGCCAGCATCACCGAAGTCGTAAAACCAGCCAAACGGGGTCACAACCACTACTAGATTTTCGGCCTAATGCCACGAAAGAAATTGCAATGCCACCAATTTGGTTGTAATAGGTAGGATTTATTGCAACGTTTTTCCAAAACGGTGGCAATAGGTGGACGTTATTGCCACTATTATATTGCATTGCGATATTCGTGAATGTCGTTGCAATAGGTAGGTGTTATCGCAACCATTTTGAAAAAGTGCTGCAATAGGTTGGATATATTGCCACGACACTATTCTGTTGCGTTAGTGTTGATTTTCGTTGCAATTATTTGCTCCTATTGCAACCATATATAATTTCGTTGCTATTGGTTGATACTATTGCCATGGTGTTTTTTCGTTGGGATAATCTTCAACGGCGTTGCAGTAGGTAGTTGCGTATTGCAACGAAAAACTAAATCGATGCAATAACATATTTATATTGCCACGTGTAAATTTTGTTGCTATAGAGTAGTGTGTTTCGTTGCAATATGGTATTCTATTGCAACTCTTTTGATTCGTGGGTTTTTGTTTAGCTATCCAGTCATAATGGTTCAGCTGACCATTGCAAAAGCGGTACAATAGCTTTGTGGGCATAGGGAGCTTGAAACCAAGATCATCCTCTGCTGATTTTATCTGAGCTTCGAAACACCTTTACTAAGTTTTGAGTGCTTCAGGAAAGTTTTCAGACAACCAGCTTTTCAACGAACTCCAGAAATTTAATTGTTGGTCAGGTCCAGGGGCGGATCTACAGTAATTCATGGGTATTCAGCTGAATACCCAACATTTTTTGCAAAAAATCTGCTATATATTAGGTATAGTATATATATATATATATATATATATATATATATATATATATATATATATATATATATATATCTTTACTATTATAAAAGGAGTTGGTGGTTGGTACGGCCTCCCACCCCTTCTCATCTCTGGTTAGTACGGCCACTCCACCCCCTTCTAAAAAAACCGGCGCCTGCACGACTTAAAAAAAGAAACCACCCCTTCTAAAGCAACCGGCGCCAGCCCGTCCCCGATTCCCCCATTCTCCGCGTCTCCCCACCTCCCTCCCTCCCACCCCGCGCCGCCGCCTCCTCCCCACCCCACGCCACGGCCTCCTCCCCTCCCCGTTCTCCGCGTCTCCCCACCTCCTCCTCCCCCCGTGCCGTCGCCGCCGCCTCCTCCCCCCCTCCTCCGCGCCGCCGCCGCCTCCTCCTCCCCACCCCGCGCCGCCGCCTCCTCCCCTCCCTCCCAACCCTCGCCGCCGCCGCCTCCTCCCCCCCACTCCTCTGCACCGCCTCCTCCTCCCCCCGCTCCTCCGCTCCGCCCCTCGCCTCCTCCCCCGCTCCTCCTCCCCCCACTCCTCCGCTCCGCCGCCTCCTCCCCCGCTCCGCCGCCTTCCCCCCATTCTCCTCTCCAAACCCCGAACACCTCCTCGGCCATGGCCACTACCAGCGACGGCAACGGCAGCGGCGGTGAGCAGCGGCGCCTCCTCTCCATCCCCAAGGAGGGCGAGCGCATCATCGCGCCGATGCGCCCCCCTGACGGCACGCTCCGCAAGGCCATTCGCATCCGCGCCGGCTACGTCCCCCAGGAGGAGGTCGCCATCGACCAATCCAAGGGCGCCCTCGTGAAATCATCGGATTTGGTTGAATTGACTTGGATATAGGTAGGTTTCTTGTGAACGCATTGTGCTCTGGATATAACCCTTTCCTCGTGATGGAGGGAAGCATTGACCTTTCCTTATGTATTAACATAAGCCATTGTTCCTGAGATAATTTTGATAGCTTGAATATTATAGACCCATCTCCTCTTTTTCTGTACTCATGTTGTTTAGATAACATGTGAGTTTGTTGCTTTGCCAAGATGGAAGGCTGCCATATGTGGTGAATGCATGAGATCAAGATTCAAGGTACCTAAAATGTACAACTTTGTCTCCTTTACTCAATTTCCCTTGGTTTTATTTGACATATATGAAGCACATTTGCAGCATTGGTATTTGCTAGAAGAGTATGCTCTCTGGGTTATCAAGATGACTAATACCATCTATGTGCTCTGTTTCATCTCTCCTGTTTAACAAACATGTTCACATGGAGTAGCTTGTAATTTTATTCACTGCTTTCACAACCCAGGAGGAGATTATGAGTGGGCTGATTGGGACAATCTTCCTCCTAAATACTGGACTAGGAAGATGGCGGCTCTTTTTGGTCGGCATATTGTTGAATCCAGCCGTGATCTTGATTGTTGACTGCATACATTTTTTCCTTCTTCGCATTGTTTGCTGTTGGTTGTTGTAATGGGTGACTGGGTAAGATAAAGATTAATTCGTTGGATGAGGAGCCAGTAGTTAGTTCTGGGTTGCTTGCTAAAGCCAGTTCAAGAATCCAAATATAAGAAGCCGTAAGTTCAAGTGGAACCTAATTTTGTGGAGTAGTAATATCGGTGACGAGGCAACTGTTCAGATTTGCCATCCTTAATTTCAAGTATAGAAAAGTAGTATTATCTAAATTAACAATAGCTTTAATCAAGCATACTTTTGCTACTCAACAAGATCTTCCCCTACAACCTGTTAGACATTGTTTGAATTTTATTTATTGCTTAGTAAGAAACAACATTAGCTGTGCTCCTTTCTAAGCTACGAATATTCCTATTCAAGCTGATAATTTTGCATTATGCTCGCTGCTGTGCCGAAATGGTAGATCACTATTAAATTCACCAATCATCTTGAAGCTCATGTATATGGACTTAGGATCGACCTGGAACACCTGTTCTTATAGTTCAGTTGCAAGAAGCATGTTCACATAGATATGACACGTGTTAGCCCAGATGTAAATTTCTTTCTTTCAAATAGCTGTTTGTAATATTCACCGTTTGAATTTTCTAGAGACTATTGAAAATGATTTGTATGGTTGCAGTTGATATGCATTTTTTGATGCTTTGGGACAGCAAAGTAGTTCGTAGTTCTTTACAAATCAATCTATTTCCACATATAAGCAAGTTTCTCTCTTTTTTCCCGTGTTGTTTGCAGCGGAATTTTGCTTTTGTTTCTGATAGATTTTTTTTGCTTTGTTCGTATTATCCTGGAGTGGTTTTGGGGCGGAAAGGTGGGAGATCTTTAGTGTCAGGTTTTCCCCAATTTTGGAGGGCCTCTTCTTAGTTCTGAGTTCTATGTGTTTTGTGTGTATTTGGAATCGTTTGAGTACATGCCCATATCAGTTGAAGGGGCCATTTTTTTTAAATGAGAGTTTTGGGCCTTTTCTCATTTTGTTTTTATTTTAGTACGGTGGACTAAGTTAGGTTTTGGGTGGAATACATCCTCCGATGACATGTTACAATGACGTGTTACTGATATATCCCTATAGGTTATTTGCTTAAATTGGTTTTGAGATTTGAGATTTTGCTCTTATACCCCTTCTTCCCAGCTTTATTGAGAATTATGGTACCCATATTATTACTTCTGTTATGGTTGGTAACAAGGATGAGGTATACATAAAGCAGCGTTACTCATCCCAATTGTCAGAATTGGAGTTCAAAAATTACGTGAGAGAAATTGGGAATGAGAGATTTTCAGATGGGGAAAGCAAGCCAAATGTGTCTCCCATCAATTACAGTGAGAAGGTTAGCATTCACATTACAGTTATTTATCTGTCTACAGTTGCATTGATGCAGTAATGAACATATGTATTCATGTTATAAAAATTTATTCCATTTACAATGTGTTACTGTCGTGATGAGCTGAACAACTGATGCATATGCCATTTTGAATGATTTTATTCAGGAGGAAGGAACAAATTGAGTGCAGTGCTCAAGCCATGGGAAGCTAAGGTCAATTCAAGCTATTCAGCGAGGTCAAGCCAAGCTTCAATGCAATGATAGCTAGGGACATTTTAGTGATGCTTGTAATACAACTTCAAATTATTGTCACAAATAAAGTTGGTTTCATTTCAGATATGTGTAGCAACAAATTCTATTTTGATATAATGATTTTACTACATCGGTTGATTCCTGTTGTGACAAACATTAATGGCGTTGCAATAATTCTTGTTGCTACTAAAGCAATACGTTGTAATATACACTATTCCCTTCAACTTTTAGCGTGGCAATATATGCTATAGCAACGAAAAAACAGCGTACCAAAAAAGTCTATAGCAACAAAAGAACAAGCGTGGCATTAGAAGCTATGGCAACGAAAATAGCAAGCGTGGCAATAGAGGCTGTTGCAACCAAAGTATGTGCGTGGCAATTGAATCTATTACCACGAATTCTTTGCGTGGCAATATCACTATGTCCTATTACCACGAATTCTTTACGTGGCAATAGTTGTTTTTGCCACGCAATACATTGTTGCATAAACTATGTATTGCAATGCTTTATTGCGTTGCAATAGGTAAACGTTATTACAACGAACCGAAATATCGTGGCCCAAACTTTAGACCACGCAACTTCTTGCCACGCCTCCCAATGAAAAGTTAGCGTTGCAACAGGTGTTATTGCAACCATTTTGGGCCTATTGCAACGTTTCGGCGCCGTTGCAATAGGCCCAAAAATTAGTAGTGAACCCAAGTCAACCAGGGCATGCAGGAGACGACCAGTAGGACCAAGGAGCTCCGACAATCGAGATCACCGCGCGCACATCATCACCATGCCAAACCACCCACAACCCAACCAAGGAAGGTAATCCAACATCACACTTAGTAGTAACAAGGTAGCAGCAAGATAACAGACACACCTCGCCATGGACGAAGAGAGGCGGCGGTGCTCTGCCGTCGGTTTGGTAGGCGTACTCGACGGTCGCCACCCACTCCCCCGGCGCAAGGGCGGCCTCGAGCCCCGTACCTAACAATGATAGCCACCTCCATGCCTCTGTCCTAGTAAGCCAAATCAACTTAAAATGATGAATAAAGCAAAGCACAAACCAGAGAAATCCGCAAGTAGAAGCGCTAGAGTCGGGCCGTAGGCCACGAATCTGGATCCAAGAGCCGGGGTAGCGGAAGGAGAAGCGGAGATTGGGGGAGAGGGGAGACTGGAAGCGGCGCGGTGAGCACAGGCGAGCAGAGGAGAGACCGGGGCAGCGTGGCGAGTTGAGGAGAGCGGGGGAAGAAGCGAGTAGGGGAAAGGAAGGCGGAGCATGGAGGAGCCGGCGATGGAGGCGCTAGGGCTGGGAAAGGCCAAGGTGGCGCAGCGCTGGAGAGTCGGAGACGGCGCTGGGCTCAATCGGATCGGGAGAGACAGCCAGCAGAGAGAGAGAATGAAGGAAGAAATGAGGATGAGGGCGTCGGCGGTTAGAAAAAAAAGGAAAAGAAAAGAAGGGGAGGAAGGAAGGAAGGAAAATGGGAAAAGAAAGAAAAGAAAAGAAAAGAGAGAAAGAAAAGCAAAGAGGAGGAAAATGGTAATCGTGTAAATAAGATTTATTTGCGATTATAGACGACGATCATTAAATTATGATCGTTTGGGTACCGGGGCATCGGAAAGGTGTCTGGTGAGAAAGAGGTTGTTGGTATCGAATTTACGCATAGGAGCGCTTTCGATTGTCTATATGTATAGAATCGATGTTGTTTGCATGCTGGTGTGAATTATAATATTGAATTGAGTGTTCGGGTGATGCTTCCAGGTGGAGGTTTTGGTTTGACGCTCCTCCACGCATCGTCCACGGGATAATCAGGCAAGTGCAGGGTAGCACAGTAAATTGTAGTGAATGTTTGTTATTCGTGTTTCCATGCTATGATTTACAGTATTTATGAGATGTATATGAATTGTGCTAATCATACCTTGATGAGTACCGCTTATGATTCAACATCCATATTTGCAGCATATCGCATCATGCAAAATGCATAAGACTAGTCCGGAGTGCTCTTGAATAAGACCTACAGAGGTAGGCAAATGAGTGGTCCATCGATGGGTGGACGCTCTGCTATACCGGTATAAGCTACAGTTATAGATGCATTGCATAGCATTGCATTGCATGAAAGTGACAGAGAAAGTGATACAGTTTACAGTTACAGACTTAGTTTACAGTTTATAGTCATAGAGTTGAATTACAGTTTACAGTTTGCAAAGTCGATTGAATTGCTAAAGTGATGTTACTATTTTATCGTGTGCTTGCTGAGTCTTCGGACTCACCCTTGCTTTATTTTTTGAGGAATCTTTGGAAGACGACATGCATGGGTGGGAGTAGCACAGTTATCTCACGTGCAACAGTAATACACATATCATCTACAGTTAACATATTTAGCCTTGTATGGTTTGAGTACCTTTTTAGTAATTAGCAAATTTATACTTCTGCTGCGCTTAGTGTCAAGTGTACCAGCTCTTGTCGTTTGGTTGGTATTTAAATAAAAGAATTGCTTCACAAGACCAACGGCAAAAGTTGGAATTAGTAACATTATTATAGAGTAGGTGGTAGCACTTTGGGCTCAGGGAGGGGCCGGGGTGTTACATGCCTCTCCCAAGTCTTTCATATGAAAACACCGAGATAAGAAAGATTTGACCTCGTTAATTACGGTAGTGTTTGTTTGTTCCAAATATAAGTATGTCATCCGCATACAGACATAAGATCACTCATTAACCCCCACCATAATAATAATACACACATTTATCAGCTTCATTTACAACAAAGCCAGCGGATGTCAAAGTTTGTCAAACTTCTTGTGCCATTGTTTAGGTGCTTGTTTTAGTCCATACAAAGATTTCAATAATCTACATACCTTATTTTCCTATACAGAAATCACAAAACCATCCAATTGATCCGTTTAGATTTCTTCCTCCGTGTCTCCATTAAGGAAAATTATCTTCACGTCCATTTGATGAACATGTAGACCATAGGAAGATCCTAACATAAGGAGCACTCTGATGGTGGTTAGTCTAGCGACAGGAGAATAGGTATCAAAGAAATCTTCTTCCTCTCTCTGGGTGTAATCCTTGGTCACAAGTCTTACCTTGTACTTCTTAATAGTATCATCAGGCCTTAGTTTCTTGTTAAAGACCTACTTACATCCTACAGGTTTACACCCGATAGGACGATCAGTGATCTCCCAAATCCCATTAGCCATGATCAAGTCCATCTCACTATAGACTGGCTCTTTCCAATACTCAGCATCAGAAGATGCATAAGCCTCTGAAAGGGTCTTTGTCACATCATCCATGAGGTATATAATAAAGTCGCCACAAAAGATCTTCTCAACCCTTTGTCTCTTGCTCCTACGAGGAGCTTCTGCAACTAGATTGTTATCCTCCTTAGGGATATCACATAATGGTTCAGAAACAATGAAAAGTTCAGAAGTTTGATGATTCTCACTTTCAATATTATTAGTTTGAACATTCTCAGATTATGAAGTACTGCCTGCTGTTCTCATAGGAAAAATATTCTCAAAAAATGAAGTATCTCTAGACTCCATTATTGTATTAGAAATAATCTCAGGAGTTTCTGATTTAACTACTAAAAATCTATAGGCCGTGCTATTTTGAGCATATCCTAGAAAAATACCATCGACTGTTTTTGGTCCAAACTTTCTCTTTTTCTGCAATAGTATATTGACTTTTGCCAAACACCCCCCAAGTTCACAAAAATTAACATTAGGTTTTCTCCCCTTCCATCCCTCATACGGAGTAATCTCACTCTTTTTAGTGATTACCCTGTATAGGACGAAAGTTCCTGTCAGTGTAGCTTTCCCCCACCATGCCTTAGGCATATCGGCACTCTCTAACATGGCATTAACCAAGTTTGTTAGTGTCTAGTTTTTCCTCTCAGCTACCCCGTTTAATTGGGGCAAATATGATGGTGTAAATTCGTGGACTATTCCATGCTCAGAACAAAATTGGAAGAATTTATGAAAGACGTATTCTCCTCCACGATCAGACCTCAATCTTTTTATTTTCTTCTCTATTTGGTTCTCAACCTCGGCCTTATAAGTCTTAAAGTAGTTTAAAGCTTCATCCTCAGTTTTTAGCAAATACATATAGCAGTAGCATGTTGCATCATCAATAAAAGTTAGAAAATATCTTTTGTCTCCTTTTGTCAATAATCCATTCATTTCACACAAATCTGAATGAACAAGATCTAATGGTGCTAAGTTCATTTCGTCTTCTAATCCCTTAAAAGGTTTTTGAGATTGCTTTGCTTGCACACATGACTGACACTTTGATCCTTTGACAATTTTACATTTTAGAATTAAATCTAATCTGTACATTCTAGAAATACTATCAAAACCAATATGACAAAAACGAGAATGCCAAATATTTGCCTCACATTTATTTAAACCAGTTGCAACATTCAGATTATAACAAGACTCTAAAATACTTAGGTGGAACAAGCCTCCGCTCTCATAACTTTTACCAATAAATTTTTTGAACTTAGACATTACAATTTTATTTGACTCAAAAACTAGCTTATAACCATCCCTGCATAGGAGAGAACCACTAGCGAGGTTCTTGTTTATTGTAGGAGCATACTGCACGTTTTTCAAGCGGTAGAAATATAATGAAGCTCATGCCGTGTGAGTGCCTGTGCTATTAGAATTTGAGATCCTCTTACTTACAGGTTCATAGTAAAATTGATAGGCTTGTCAGGTAGAGAGTAGAGACAGGTGCCCCTTCCATAGAGCTTAAAGGGTTTCATGTGTAATTCATTTTGTTACCACAGGTTCGGCAAGATATATGTGTTATTCTCTCCCTAAGATTGGATTCTTCTTGTTGTTACATTCGAATCCTGGAATCTCTCTATGGATTAACACAAACACAGACATGGCTGGAATTGACAACATTCATTCCTTGCCTTCATGACAAGTACAAACAGATAGTGTACATACAACATAAGAATTAAAAAATGGGAACCTGCCAGAGAACCTGTTGTTACTTAAAGGTAGAATTGGCGTGTTTTACATCCTGAAACATCGAGGGAGTTCTCCCTCCAAAAGATTGTTGGCTAATTTTAAGATCTTCAAGTTTTGCATTTCGCATATAGATACAGGAATATGACCGTTGATGTGGTTGGAGTATAGTTCCACAGACTCTAGATTTGGAGCTCCAAAATTTGATGGTAGCGACCCTGATAGAGTTGTTGGAGATATCCAAAGTGGTGAGGTTTCTCGGCAACGCAGGTATTTGACCAATTAGTTGGTTTGAACTGAGATGGAGACTTTCCAATGACATGATTTCCATATTTGTTGGCAAGCCACCACTAATTTGATTATCGGAGAGATTCAAGAATATGACCTTTGAAAAAGTGTCACAGAACCAATCTGAAAGCCTATCAGTTATACCTGTGCTTGAGATATCAAGTCGAAGTATATCCACCTGCCACTTAAGCCATGCAGGAAACAAAGGACCCATCTGACAAGATGCAAAATATGCTTCTTTCAGTTTGAAGGGAGGTAGCCATTTTGAAGCCACAACAATCTCCAATGGATTTTAGACAAGTCTATGTACTCTAAGCTCTTTAGGCCAACAAAGTGTTCTTCTGTGATCAGACCGTCCAAGCCATTGCTGCTTAGATCCAATTTAGCCAAATTAGTGAGCATGCCGACTTCGGATGGCACACGTCCAGTCAGGTGGTTACCGGAGAGATCAAGGGTCCTTAAACTTGCAAAATGCCTAATAAGTGATGGCAGAGGTCCAGTAACGTTGTTAGCAGAAAGGTCAAGAATGACTCGACCGGTCAAGCGCTCCATTGAATTTGGTATGATACCTGACAACCCGTTAAACTTCAAATACAGCTCCTGCAATTTGTTTGACGAACATCGCGGCAACCTCTCAATTAACTCCGTTATGTTTCCGAATGGGTAAGAGTACATGTCGAGCCGCAGGATCCTCAAATTGCATAGGTTCTTCAAGTTTAAAGTCTCCATGTCCACGTCATGATTATTTGTTAACTCTAGGACTTGGAGGGACGCCATACCTCCAAGTGCATCAGGGAATCGACCGTACAGATCGGTACACGCAAGGTTGAGGTGCTTGATGCTCGTTAGGTTCCAAAACCAACAAGATGCTAGTGGTTGGTCAAAGTGGTTCCAAAAGAGAATATGCTCCTCCAGATTTGTAAGGTTAAAGAGTTTGAGCGATTGGTTCACACTTGTTAGGGAGCAATCAGAAAGATCAAGGGATCTCAACGAAGGAACCATGTTCACCACATGAGGCCAATCAACTACAGTGCTGAGATTTACTGATCCCATGTTGAGGCACCGTAACAAAGGTAGACGTGCTAACCATGAGAGATCCATGGAATAGAGCTGTGATTCATAGTCAAAACCATTCATCAAGATAGTGCAGCATTGAGAGGTTACCAAGCTGAGGCACTATACCAGAAAACGGTATGCCGGAGAGGTTAAGATATCTCAACCTCCTGAAAGAGCCCAAGAATTGTGGAATTCGACCTGATGGCCCCTCTAGATAGTTCATGCTGAGGTCGAGGTACTCCAATTGGCCCAAAGAAAGAAGAGAATGACTTATCTCGCCCACCAGACTTCCGTCGTCGTCACGGCTGCCGTATTCGTCGTAGCGGACTTGAACGTTGCGAAGGTTAAGCTTGAGGACACGGCCCGTCAGGTTGCTGCGTCGGACGCCTCGCCACCGGCAGCAGTTCTGCTCATTTCCTTGCCGTTGCCACGAGGCAAGCAGGTCCGCAGGGTCGCTGGTGACGCCTTGCTTGAAGTGCGGTTTGCAGGCGGCGCCACCGGCCGACCGGCACGGCGCCGCTTCATGGGCACTCAAGGAAAAGGTAGCGGTTGCTGCGACGAGGAAGAGCAAGAAGTTGGCAGTAGGTTGCATGGTGGATACAACATTCGACTGTTTAAAAACAGTTAGATTTTGAGCCGTTAGATAGAGATCTAACGTTCTAGATCATTTTTTTGGAGGGGGTTATTTTTTTTGGAGGGGGCTTGTATGGGTGGATCCGTTGGATGGAGATCTAACGCCCTAGATCAATATAACTGTTTTTGTCCTAAAAAATAGTCGAATGTTGTATAGCAGTACTCTAGTATTAAATACAATCACAAACAATTTTAGTTTAGAGATTGCCTATGTTGTTGCGAGTGCTAAATATCGTCTGTGAAGATGTAATATCACAGATGATTCATGATGAAAACTGTATGTGAAGTATCATATACGATTATTAACAAGAACCATCTAAGAAATACCAAATATCATAGATAGTTTTTTATTTGAACTGTTTGTGATACTTCACAGACGGTTTATATTACAAATTGTCTATAATAATTAAGTCATCATAGACGGCTTGTGTTAAAAACCATTTGTGAAAAATCCACTATATTAATTGCACACAAATCCATCAACTCTCTATTGTAAATTCCAGACCTAGGCTGCTGATTTTGAGATAGAGGTAGGGCTTTGAGGGCGTTTGGTAAAAGAAGACTATTTGGGAAGAGTAATTGTAGATCCATTAACACTACTACAAAAGAGGCTATACTGGACGGCTACATCACAAACGGTTTGACAAAACCGTCTGCGATTGACACTAACACAGACGGTTTTAATTTGGACACCGTCTGTGTTATTGGTTCTGTGATACTTTAGTATCACAGACGGTCCTTACCAATGAACTGACGATCCTTACCAATGAATCGTCTGTGATACTTTAGTATCACAGACGGTTTTTAATAAAAAATCATCTGTGATAATATGGAATTATCACAGACGGTTCTTCTTAAGAACCGTCTGTGAATGTTCACAGACGATTTTTGACAAGAACCGTCTGTGATGTCCCTTTGTCTGTCATATTCTGTTCATGATCAGAGGTTAATATATAAGTACACATTGCTTCTAATAACTTTACTACAGAACTATTGAGACAAGAGATCACAAATTAAAGGCAAATTTATTAATTTCAATTAGAGGCAAATTTATTACAAAAGTCACACAGGTAAAGAGTTTCCCAGATTGTAATCTTTTGGGCTTCGTACGCTTCTTCTTCGACTTTGGGACTTGGAGGATCAGCCACTGACTTCTCGAACTCCGTTAAGATTGTCCTTGTCCTCAGCACTTCCTCCTCCAGCCTGGGCAAATAATCAGTAGCATAGCCCATAATGTCGTAGAGGATAGCATGTAAAGATTCCTTAGAATCTGCCGTTTCTGCTTGATCGGCAAGGCTATCCATCAGTCTCTCCAATGCGTGTAGAGCTTCTTCCGCTTTGCGCACATTGTGGAGAAGAACCAGGGTAAGGGTTGTTTCCTTTTCTTGAGCAGCAGCGAGACGCCTCCGTCGACGGCGGATGATCAGGTCGAGCTGACGGATGCAAGAAAGTCGGGGAAGGAGAGCAGGGCGTGTGCGGAGAAGCTGCTCCAGATGCAAATTGCTGGCCGCCTGTGTAAGGTTCCGGCCGAACAATTCTTGATGAACAGATGAGAGGAAGGAGATGATCACAAGAATATTAGACGCCATATTGTACGTATGTAGAAGAAACCTGGATTAGGCGCGCATATTTAACCTTTAGCACAGACGGTTCATATACCCAAACATTAATGATATAGACGCTTCATATAACGATCGAGAGACGTTAATTAGACGATCGAAACACAAAGCGTTCTGAGATAAAGCTTATGACAGACGGTTCATACGGAACCGTCTGTGATTAAACTGTCACAGACGGTTTATACTGGCAACCGTCAGTGATATTTTCACAGACGGTTATTAACACAAACGGTCTGTGATAAATGAGACATCACAGACGGTTCGTATTACTAACTGTCTGTGAAATTTCACAGACGGTTATTAACTGGAACCGTCTGTGATAATTTTAGAGATCACAGACGGTTTCTGTTAATAACCGTCTGTGAAAATATCACAGACGGTTATTAACTGGAACCGTCTGTGATAATTTTAGAGATCACAGACGGTTTCTGTTAATAACCGTCTGTGAAAATATCACAGACGGTTATTAACTAGAACCGTCTGTGATAATTTTAGAGATCACAAACGGTTCATGTTAATAACCGTCTGTGAACTTTCACAGACGGTTAGTAATACGAACTGTCTGTCATAACTGAAACATCACAGATGGCTTGTATTAAGAACCGTCTGTGATATTTATTATCACACACGGTTCGCGTTAATAACCGTCTATGATAATCACATATCACCAATAATTGGCGTGTGATAATCACGTGTCACCAATAATTAGCGTGTGATAATCACGTGTCACCAATAATTGGCGTATACCCAGGATTTCGATCTCACCCGTCCATTCTCTCCACATCGAATGGCAGGCAGCAGTTCCTCCCTCTGCTCGGCCCTTATAAATAACGCCCCATCTACCTTTACACTGGTACTAGTCACGCGTGAGTTCATCCACTGTGAGCATGGTAAGTGTGTTTTGTTCACCCGCACTGTCGTTCCATGAAGAGTTCACTAGCTTGTTATCCTGTAATAGATCTAAATATGTTGTCATGCTTGTCTCTGTATTTACATGTTCCTCGACGATGCTGACTACTGCTGAGATGTGATGTCCACTCCGACAATCCTTCTTTTTCCTGCAAAATTCAAGGCAATTTTATTACAAAAGTTCAAAAAAAAGACATTCCCAAATTCTTCGGTGAGCAGCCGACATAGCCGACTTCTTCGCTGAGCGACTATCCATCTGCTTCTTCCCACTTCTTTTCTTCATCTCTGGTCTCTGGATCACGTACGCCAGTAGCGATGATTCACAGCGAAGAAATCAACTATGTCGGCTGCTCACCGAAGAATCTGGGAATGTCTTTTTTTTGCACTTTTGTAATAAAATTGCCTTGAATTTTGCGGGAAAAAGAAGGATTGTCAGAGTGGAGAATATTGTGGATGAGGACAATCAATTTGATGATCTGAATGTGTTGTTGTGCTTGCGTCTGTGAATGTCTATCACAGACGGTTCTATTAACGAACCGTCTGTGATAAGCACAATCACAGACGGTTATTAACACTAACCATCTGTGATAGTATGCATCACAGATGGTTCGTGTAAATAACCGTCTATGATAAGCAAATGTTACCAATAATTGGCGTATACCCAGGATTTCGATCTCACCCGTCCATTCTCTCAACATCGAATGGCTGGCACCAGTTCCTCCCACGGCTCGGCCCTTATTAATAACTTCTCATCAACCTTTCCACCAGTACTAGTCACACGTGAGTTCATCCACTAGCTAGGTTCCCCTCCGCTGTGAGCTAGCGCCTTCATCACGGCATGGCCGGCGGCTGGACAACACACTCTTGCTGTAAGTGTCGTAAGTGTGTCTTGTTCAGCCGCACGGTTGTGCCATGAAGGGTTCGTTAGCTTGTTATCCTGTAATAGATTGATCTGAATGTGTTGTTGTGCTTGCCTTTGTATTTGCTTGTTCCTCCACAACGCCGACTACTGCCGTGAGCTAGTGCCTCCGTCGCTGCACGGCGGGCAGCTGGACAACACACTCTTGCCGTAAATGTCGTAAGTGTGTCTTGTTCAGCCGCACCGTCGTGCCATGAAGGGTTCGTTCTTAGCTGTAATAGATCTGAATGTGTTGTTGTGCTTGCCTCTGTATTTGCTTGTTTTCATCTTCTTTCCAGAGGGCATGGGTAACATTATTTTATTGCTTGTTTGCGTACAGAGTGAACTATCACAGACGGTTTGTAGTGTAAACCGTCTGTGAAGGACTATTACAGACGGTTCTATATACGAACCGTATGTGATACGCATAAATCACATACGGTTGGTATTTCGAACCGTTTGTGATATTATGGACTATCACAGACGGTTATTTATGCGAGCCGTCTATGATAGGCAACAATCACAGACGATTATTAATTTGAACCGTCTGTGATATTGTTTGTATCACAGATGGTTAATATTAATAACCGTCGATGATAATTCACAGACGGTTATTAATACGAATCGTCTGTGATATATTATTTTCACAGACCGTTTGTGGTTGGAACCGTCTGTGATATTCTGCGTAGTATTAATTACTTGGCGTACTTGCTTGAAGGATGTCGACACAAATCTGTCTTCATTGCGCTGCATCGGTGGAGCAAGGCGGCCGGCTTTAGGGAGTTGGGGGTGAAAAAATATCACCGTCTTCTTAGTGATCTGATCAGAGGTTAGTATACTCAATTACTTAACATTCTTAGTGATCTGATCAGAGATTACTACTCAATTACTTAACATTCTTAGTGATCTGATCAGAGGTTAGTAGTAGGGGTAATAATCATTTTTGACACCCATTTGTCACTTGTGTAGCGTAGATGGACCGAAGCTAGATGTATATTGAGAACCGTGTGGGTGAAGAGTATATTACTGGCGTGTCTGCTTTTAGAAGGGCGGCCGAGCTGGATATGTTGAAGAAGGGGATGAAATATATGTATTGCCCATGTATTGATTGTGATAATCTCAAGATGTTTAGCAACTCAGCGCAGATTGAAGCTCACTTGATTCGAATGGGTTTCAGAAAAGGGTACAAATGTTGGACCAGTCACGGTGAAGAGAAGAGTACATAAAAAGGTAGTTATGACGTAGTCGAGGGAGACAACGATATGCCAGTTGTGGACTGTTCTTTCGATCATGAGGATAGGTCGCAGGATGACAATTTGGATCAGATGTTATGTGATGCAGAAGGGAACTATAGTGAGAGAGAGTTTGGTAAATTCGAGGGCTTGATGGAGGACTCGAAGAAACCTTTGTTCCCGGGCTGCAAGCCGCAATACATGAGGTTGTCATCAGTTCTAGAACTGCTAAAATTGAAGGCAAGCAATGGTTGGTCCGACAAGAGTTTCACGGCATTATTAGGTCTCCTAGTGGACATGCTTCCAACGGGAAATGTGTTGCCGAGAACCACCTACCAAGCCAAGAAGATTCTTTGTCCATTAGGAATGGAAGTAGAAAGAATATATGCATGTCGGAATGATTGTATCCTGTACCGTAAAGAGTATGCTAGCTTACATGTTTGTCCGGTGTGCAAAGCATCCCGATACAAGCGTAAAAATGACTCTGATGATGGGAAGGGCATCGAGGTGAAGCAAGGACCTCCTGCTAAGGTGATGTGGTATCTTCCTGTAATCCCCCGTTTGAAGCGTTTATTTGCAAACCGCAAGGATGCAAGATTGATGCGTTGGCACGGCGAGCAGCATAAGAAAGACGGAATGATAAGACATGTTGCTGATTCTGCCCAGTGGAGGAACATCGATAGGATGTTTGTAGATTTCGGTGTGGAACCGAGAAATATAAGGTTTGGGTTGAGTACAGATGGAATGAATCCTTTTGGTAACATGAGCAGCCGACATAGCACCTGGCCCGTGACTCTGTGCATGTACAACCTTCCTCCTTGGCTGTGTATGAAGCGGAAATATATTTTGATGTCACTACTTATCCAAGGGCCGAAGCAACCTGGCAACGATATTGATGTGTTCCTAGCCCCATTGGTGGAAGATCTTGCAATACTGTGGAATGAAGGGGTACATGTATGGGATGCGGACAAACGAGAGAACTTCACTCTACGCCCCATGTTGTTCTGCACCATTAATGATTTTCCTGCCCTTAGTAACCTATCAGGGTTGAGTATAAAAGGAGCCAAAGCGTGTCCGCACTGCTTAGATTATACCGAGAGTGTGTGGTTGAACAACTCGCGAAAAACTGTGTACATGCGTCACCGTAGGTTCCTTCCAAAGTATCACCCATACCGCAAGATGAAGAAACAATTTGACGGAAAAAAGAGGATGACTCAGTACCAAGACCTTTTAGCGGGAAAGAGGTGTATGATATGGTCAAGGATATAAATGTTGTGTTTGGAAAGGGACGTAAATTGAGGAAGAACATGTGGAAAAAGAGGTCAATATTTCGGGACTTGCCTTATTGGGAGCACTTAGAAGTTCGCAATTGCATCGATGTCATGCACGTAGAGAAGAATGTATGTGACAGTTTGATTGGTCTCTTACTGAACATTCCTGATAAAACAAAGGATGGTGTTAACGCAAGGCGTGACTTGGTCGCTATGAACATCACGACCGAGTTAGCACCGATAGAGACTGATAAAGGCCGGACGTACCTTCTCCCAGCATGCTACACTCTGTCTAAGTCCGAGAGAATTGAACTATGCCAGTCCTTACATGGTGTGAAAGTTCCATCCGGTCACTCCACAAGCATGAAGAAACTTGTTTCCATGGAACATTTAAAATTAATTGGCATGAAATCTCACGACTGTCATGTGCTAATGACACAAATGCTACCTGTTGCAATTAGAAGTATTTTGCCGAACAAGGTTCGAGTGACAATCATAAGGCTATGTTATTTCTTCAACGCAATTGCTTAGAAGGTCATTGATCCGGATGGACTAGATACTCTGCAAACCGAGGTGGTGACAACTCTATGTCATCTAGAGATGTATTTCCCTCCATCATTTTTTGATATCATGGTCCATCTCATTGTCCACCTTGTGAAAGAGATAAAAATATGCGGCCCCGTATTTCTACGTCATATGTACCCTTTCGAGAGGTACATGGGAATTCTGAAGTCCTATGTACGCAATCGATCTCGACCGGAGGGTAGCATCATCGAAGGTTATACAACAGAAGAGGTCATTGAATTCTACATCGGCTACATGGCTCAGGTAGAGCCGATAGGTGTACCTCTATCTCGTCACGAGGGGAGGCCAGAGGGTATCGGGACTATCGGGAGGAAAGCAATAACTCCGGATCAAAATACGTATGCTCAAGCCCATTTCATGGTTTTACAACACATGACTGAAGTGACCCCATATATTGAAGAGCACAAGGACATGCTACGTCAGGAGAATGTAGGCCAGTCAAAAGTTTGGATCACGAGACAACACAACCGTCAGTTCAACAAATGGTTCAAGGCGCAATTGACTAGGAGGTCGTCAAGTGAAACACTACAATGGTTGGCAAAAGGGCCAAAATTTACAATTGTGACATGGCAAGGATACGACATTAATGGCTACACATTTTATATAACAGATCAAGATAGAAAGAGCACAGTGCAGAACTCAGGTGTCTGCATAGATGCCTATGGTGCGCACGACAGTACCACTGGCCCAAGCTCGTACTACGGGCTTGTAGAGGAGATTTGGGAGCTTGACTACATAATTTTCAAAATTCCTTTATTTCGGTGCCGTTGGGTCCAACTCCCACGGGGTGTAAAGGTTGACAAGTACGGCGTCACTACCGTGGACCTCGAATGTGTAGGATACAAAGACGAACCATTCGTACTCGCGAGGCAAGTTGTTCAAGTATTTTATGTAACCGACCCGGCAAATAAGAAGCGCCATGTAGTTCTTCAGGGAAAAAGAAGGATTGTCGGGGTTGAGAATGTTGTGGATGAGGAAGAGTACAATCAATTTAATAATTTGCCTCCATTCAGAGACGGCATCAGGCTCGAGGAAGAATAAGGCGATGAAGCAAGCTATATGCGTGTCGAACATCGTGAAGGGCTTTATTTAAAATGATATAGCCAAAGTGTAATAAATGATATTGGTTATGCTTGTGTTTTTCATAAATGTATGTATGTTCCATTGTAATTATAAAATGACTAAGGAACTAAGAAATAGTTATATTTATGGTTATGCTTGCGTTTTTCATAAATGTATCTATGTTTCATATTGTAATTGTAAAATGACATAGGAACCTAGCTAGCTGCGGATATTTATAGTGAACTATCACATGCGGTTTATCAAAAGAAACCGTCTGTGATAACACATCACAGACGGTTCTATCGATATAACCGTCTATGATAATATGGATATCACAGACGGTTATATTTATAGAACCGTCTGTGATAATATGGATATCACAGACGGTTATATCGATAGAACCGTCTGTGATACCACTATCACAGACGGTTCGTTTAAGGAACCGTCTGTGATAGCTTATCTTTAAATACCCGCAGCTAGGTCTGCAGAGTCCGCTCTCGCGCAGTCTCTTGTCTCCACTCTGCAGCGCCCCTGCTAGCTAGGTTTTGGTCCCTCCCACCGCCGCTCCCTCCCGACGCCGCCGGTCCCTCCCGACGCCCCTCCGACGCCGCTTCGTCCCTCCCGACGCCGCTGGTCCCTCCCGACGCCGCCGGTCCCTCCCGACGCTCCCTCCCGACGTCGGTTCCTCCCGACGCCGCCGGTCCCTCCCGACGCCGGTCCCTCCCGACGCCCCTCTGACGCCGCTTCCTCCCGATCGACGCCGCTCCCTCCGAGCTTCACATATATTTTATGTTATATGCTTCACATGTTATATGCTCATGTTATATGCTTCACATGTTGGAAGACCCATAGCTCACTGCAGTTAGTTAATCGTTAGAACTTTGTCAAAGGGCATAAAGCAAGTGACACACTCCAGTGTATCTTGTTCAATGAACTTGATGCACTGGTTTGTGTCACTTGATTCATAGAACTTTGACAAGCTGGGACCATAGCTCACTCCAGTTAGTTTTTTCTTAGAAGAGAGATGGCGTCCACACAGTCTTCGTCGTCGTCATCTGGGTCTCACTCTCCCAAGATTGCGAAAACTAAACGTGGCCGAGAAGTATCGAAAAGGCCAGAGGGCCGAATGACCATCACGGTGGTCTCTCCGAATGGGATCCCTCTGGAACCGACGAAAGCAGCGTCATCATTTCGGACTACCTACGGGATAATTGGAAGGCAACGGGTCCCCATCACCATAGCAAGCTGGAAAGATTTGACAAAGGATCACAAAAATCAGCTATGGGAGGAAATTACAAATTCATTCGAGATCCCAGCAGAAGTACAGGGACTCGTGCAACGGCAGGCACTCCTCACGATGGGAAAAGCATGGAAGAATTTTAAGAGCACTCTTGTGACGAAGTACATGTCCAAGGATGTCACGCCCTTCACGAAGTATCCTTTCGTGTCGCGGGAAATATGGGAGGCCTTTGTGCAGATGAAGACGACGACCGAATTTCAACAACACAGTGCGACGCACAAGGCTCTCCAGTCACAAAACACGCACCCTCACAGACTTGGCACTGCTGGGTACGCGGGTAAAATCCCGCAATGGAGGATGCAGGATGAGGTTGCAATCCGATCGGAGGCCTCTCCGCCATTTGCCGGGATCGCAAACGAGCGCGCTCGAAACTGGTTAAGAGCGAGGTCATCAACCACATCTTCGGGTGTCTCTTTCAAAAACCCCGCAGATGAGGAAGTGTCCCAACGCCTGGTAAAATATGTTAAATAACATAGTTGTTAACACCTCTTGAACTTCATGGGTTCAAAAATAACATGATTAATTGCCTCTTGCAGCAATCATTGACTACCGAATCTTCTCGTGGCTCCTTTGAAGAATATAGGGAGATAGATTTACTATCACAGGCCTTGGGAAACAAGGAGCACCCAGATTGCACACGAGGCATGGGGGTTTATGTACCTTGGAGGCACGGATTTCCAGATTACTCCGAGACATATAGGAGTAGGAAGAGATCCAAGGCGTACCGCAGTGAACAAATAAAACAGAAGCTTCGTGCTCAACTTGAGGAACAACTATCTGCCTCACTTCAAGAGCGGACTGCCTCACTTTGAGGAGAGATAGATTCGTTGCGGAAAGAACTGAGACAAGTCCGCAACCAATCGCAACCCACTCCTACTACTGCGGTACCCAGTCCCCCTCAACGTCGCAGTAGCTGCGCGTCCACACCAATTTCTGAACATAGCGACGCCCACTTACCTATTGATGACATTCAGATAATGTACCTCTTTAGAATGGTACATAGATCTCTCTGGTGGATGCCTTAACTCATCTTGTATCGTTATGTAGGAGCCCATGCCTTGCAGCCTCAAAGTCAGGCGTTGGCTCTATTCCCGTTGACGCTGGGCGCGGCATGGTGTATCCATTGCTGCCAGGGACGTTGGTGCACGGTGTACAAGTAGACACCGGTTTCATAAAGGTCCAGGTGGACATGATTAATGATATTTTTAAGACCGTCCCTCTTGAGAAGCCCCGAAACGAAGAGATTAAGACATTAGGGGATGCCGTCCACACATTCATTCAGTGGCCCAAGAGGGACATCGTCCTCGACATGTCCGTGCCACAATCTTCACATCCAGTGGCCCAAGAGGGACGTCGCCCTGGACCTGGCACATCGGCTCCGGTGGCTCCACCTCCACCTCCAAATCCAGTAAAGTCTGTTGCATCGGCTCCCGCTGAGACGCCACCGAGAACATATCATAAGCGAGGCTCCAAGGCCTCCAAGGCTCATGCGAAGAAAATTAAGCCGCGTCCCGTGTCATGGAAGTTTACTCTAGGAGTGTCGTTGGTGCCCGAGTCACAATTATCCCAGCTTGGTTTGATTTGCAATACATTGCATGCCTGGTACATGAAGAAATCCAACATGAAGCCAATCTGGCAGAGTGCATTCACTCTGAAATATAAGGAGACGCATTTCCTCCACGACTCGGGCTACATCGTCGTGACATTTGAAGATTTATTCGTACTATTCAATCTCGACGAACTCGACGCCTCACTTCTACTATGCTGGACACTGTAAGTGTACTGTACAATGAATACATTCACGTTATACAGATAAATGTCATTACTCTTTCTTTATGTATAGATACATGATCCAAGAAGTCCGGCGATCGCGACGACCGGTGGGTTTCCTCGACCCTCACTTGGTCTCCGAGCAATCTATCAACGCAGATGCATCCTTTGTGCAAGGTTACATAACGAGGGAATTGATTGCTCACACCGACAAGGAGTACTTCATGGTACCCTTGAACCAAGGGTAAGTGCTTCACTAGTTGCCACACATATGTTTCATTTGTACTTTACATGCAGCATGAACTTAGGATTAATCACTATGGCAACACACATGACTAGGCATCACTGGATTTTGATTGTGATTGTACCAAAGTGGAGCAAGGTAATATACCTTGATTCCCTCTTTAGGAGCAACCACGACTTCAGTCGTGTGCAAGAAGTACTTAACAGGTAAACTCATTTCCTCCATACATAACTCTATTGTAATATTTCTTTTGTTTGCCACGGCCGAGGCTAAGTTTTTTGAATCACATAGGGCGTTTGCCGATTATGTTGCCCAAGGAGGAAGACACGACAAATCCAGTGACACGCTACGACACAACACGCGATTTCTGGTACCCGCTACAACACAACAATCCTATATCATACTTTGTTATAAAGCCTCTAGAATTGACAATACCGATATATGTAATTCTATTTTTGCAGTGCCACCAACAGCTACAGGGCAACGTATGTGGATTCTACGTTTGCCGCCATATGAAGGAAATCATGGATACTAAGATCAATGATCCAGAGGTTTGTCAGGTCCTTCCAATAATTATTATTTTCTGATTATATATATGTATTTATATTACACACACATGCTAATTAATGACTTAACATTGCTCCTAGCGACAGCGGGTGGACTTCGACGAAAGTGCATATGATCTTGACAATCTCGTCGACATTCGTGCAATCGTCTCCCAATTCTTGCTAGCAGAGGTCATAAATAAGAGGGGAGAGTTCCACGCCGGCAATGGTGATAATTAGATGTTGAAACATTGGATTCAATTGTGCAAATCAAACAATTCCTTCAATTGAATTCATTTGTCAGATTTTGTGTAACGATTTTCATTCTATATATGTATGTGATCTGCTGGCTGTTTGTTACATTCATCTGTGTATCGAATTTTGTTGTAATTTACTATGAGTTGCAATTAACTTATATCTGTCATTTATCTGTAATCTGCTTGCTTGCTTGCTTTCAGAGGGCATGGCTAGCATATCCTGAGGCTAGCCAAAAAGCAAATAAAATGGATGATGCACTTGGTATCACTGACGGTTCGTTGTTAAAAACCGTCTGTGATACAATGTCACAGACGGTTTCAAAGAGTGTTGTCTGTGGTGTGAATGATATCACAGACGGCCTTTACTACTAACCGTCTGTGATATACACAATATCACAGACGGTTAGTAATAAAAACCGTCTGTGATATTGTGTATATCACAGACGGTCTTTATTACTAACCGTCTGTGATAGTCTCATATCACAGACGGATTTTTACAAAAACCGTCTGTGATACGAGACTATCACAGACAGTTTTTTATAAACAACCGTCTGTGATACTGGTCTATCACAGACGGTTAGTAATAAATACCGTCTGTAATGTGAGTTATCACAGATGGCTCGGGAACCGTCTGTGATAACCACCAACTATCACTGACACCTAAACACTGACGGTTCAGGAACCGTCTGTGATAGGGCTGTCTGTTTTCGTTTCTATATGCTTACGTACATAACTAATTCTTTTCTCCGTGTACTATGAACAGATGGAGGCCAGAGATACACACGTTCCACCGTCCCTGTGTGAATGTACATGTATCTGTGTATGTGCATATGTTTTACAGAAAAATCAGCAAAGTTTGCTATTTTTTCTGCAGGTGTTGCTATCACGGCGCCAGCTACTTTGGCGCCGAGCTGTTTATATACGGCGCCAGGCTCTTTGGCGCCACACTAGGCACCAAATACAAAAGCGCCGTATTTAAACATCTCAGCGCCAAAACAGCTGGCGCCGTGATATGTGGACATTCACCAAACCATCAAGTTCAGGCTTAAGTCCCAGAGCACGGCGCCACGGCCGTTAGCGCCGTTGTTGCACAGCACGGCGCCATAGGCTGTGGCGCCGTGCTATGCCACCGTGCATCCTACGTGGCCACTCACGGCGTTTAAGCATATGGCGCCGTACCATGTACTATGGGCGCCATATGCTTTGGCGCCGTGGTAAGGGTTCATTTTTGTAAATCTTTTCTTCAAGGATCTATATATAAAAAACTTTCAAATTTTAGCCTAAAAAGCAAAAATTTTACGTCCGTCGAACCCTCCCACAGAACGTTCTGTCCTTTTGTAGCTAGGCTGAGCTCGCATCCCGGTGTGTACTACGCTGGCCGTAAGCCGGATATGGCATTCGATGTTTCGTGATTGGGTCTTATATGGTCACCGAGTCAACCAGCCCCAGAAGTCGGACGAATTCGTGCGCGCGTACGTGTTGCACCGTGACGCCGGCATCAATGTCGATGTCTTTCACCATCCATCCATTGCCCATCTTGACAGCCGGCGTTTGAGGCTTTTTAGCTTTTGATTTGATTTTTAACTTTTAATGTTTTTAAGTTAAAAAAGGCAAACGTCAAAGTGGCTTAGTTTTTTTCAGCAGATTCTTTAAACGATTTCTTAAGTCTAAAATCGTATATATTATCCATATCAATATCTTCGTTGTCCGTTATCATCTTAAAAAGTATAAACAAAAAGCAACAGTTATAATCTAAAAGAACACCCTTAGATTGTTCTACCTATTTTGCTCTTGGAAATTTTGTGGACATTAATTTGGAGCGACGTCTCTGCTAGGCCTTGTACCATTTAGCCAGGCCGATTGCCAGAAAAAAGCCTTGCATCGTCTCCAATGGTTATACGGGTTGCCACCGCAAACAACAGTTCGCTTTTTTTTTCTTCTATTACAACCTACAAGGAAGACGATCACACACAACAGTTGACCAGAACCTAAGTATTGATAGTATTGACAGTTTGCTGATGACTTTTAGTTATAGTTTATGGTTTTTAGCTAAAAATAATAGTAATTATTGAAAGAAATAGTTTTTAAAAAGAGGGAGAAAAGTAAAAGTGAGATACGTGTGTGTGACGGGAGCGAGAGAAGTATGTTGCGTGATACATCCGTAACTCCTGCCTTATCTTCAAAGCAAGAGGTAGTGAGAGGAGTAGAGAAGCCAGATGTTCATATTGGCTTTTGACTTTTCTAGACAGAAGTCAGAAGAAGAAACCAATACGAACATGGCATAAGTTACGGGTAGGCCAGTGGTGTGAGTGAGGGTGTTCGTTTCCACCCACCCAAGTTCGATCCTAGGATTGACATGGCCTATGCCATATTTATTCAGAGTATACACATATGTACGTTCATGTGAAAAAGCGTATGCCCACGTTCTGTGAGACCGTTGAGCCTTCATAAAAATTTATTACTAGACATACACGTGTGTATATGTGTAGCCTGGGTAGGATATATATGTGATGTTTGAAGAAGAGAACCATAAATAAGTTGCTGCCTCTTTGTAACCACACAGAAAAAGTAACACTGTCATATACGAACAATCCAGAGTTCAAACAAATTTTTGAAAAAAAACGAGGTTCAAACAAATAGATGGACATTGATATTTTCGTCTCATATAAATAGCTGTTAAATTCAACTAGTGCCCAGGTAACACTAAAGAACCAGATATACTATTGTCTGCCATAACCAGACGTTGAAGGCATTTTAAGATTTCGGATGTTTATTGGGATGTTGCCTTGACTTTGCTGTAGATCTACAGGGTGGATAATATAAGTAGTTAAAATAAATCTCAGAAATAGCGAATTCAGCCTCAAAAAATATTCTAAGGTACCCCTGCCTCCAAATTATACCTATATTACATCTCGGGGATTTGCCTTGGGGAGTGATGCCACATCAGATTTTTTTATGCAAACCCTCCGAATTTTGTGAAATTATATACGGATTCTCTGTTTTTGCAGAGGCCTTTGCCACGTCAGTTCTTTGTGAAAAACACCTCCGCTTTTCAAAATTATGTATGGGTCACCGGTTTTTCTATAGAGGTGTTTTGCTGAATAACACCCCGTAGTTTCCTTGAAATTACACATGGGTCCTTAGTTTTATGCAGAAAAACTCTTTGCTTTCTCCGAAAATACGTATGGGTCCTTGATTTTTCAGAGAAGCCCCTCTTACGAATTATCGGCTCTTTTACTTCGGTTCACGTGGTAGCTAGAAAGTCCCTCTTACAAATTGTCGGCTCTTTTATTTCGATTCACATAGTAGCTAGTGCGGCGTGGCACAGCTAGTATGTTCGGAAGGCTTGTAACGATGACTGTTTGCCTCGAAGCCTAATAGCTTGCCTTCAAGAGATTGATGCCACAGAATCCCATCACGGCAATTCGACATTTAGACTTTATGATTTGTTCAAAGAATAATTAATAAAAAAACGAGTATTATATCTACACTTTTGTGTAGTAAGTGCAACAAAACCACATGTATTTAAGTTAATATTGAAATTGCGTATGTCGGGCCCCCGGATTATCAAACCCGGACCCTCTGTGTATTTCTGCACTAGTCCCAGATCAAAGCTAGTGCACACAGTTAAACAGAATGGAAAACATCACCATCAACGATTTATTACAATAATTAGAGTACTGACCACAAGGTCTCCTTATTACATTAGAGGTTTCAAGACCTCGCACAAACCAAACACAGCGGAAGCAATTAAAACTCGACATGGACCCATCAATATGCCACAGGCAGTTGACTGGGGAAGCGCGACCTAGTCCTCCGGGAAGAATCCGTCACAGCCACAGACGAAGCAGTAGTTGTAATCACCTTCTTGAGCTTCATGTTCCTCTGAGGTTTATTTTAAGTGTAGCATGTGAGTACATAAAGTACTCCGCAAGTCTTGGGAAAAATGCATAGATGCAAGGCTTATCAAAGGAAGGCTATATGGTTCTTTTGCACAAAGCAATATTTTAAAATTCAATTACTACTAATTATTTTCGAAGGCAGCATTTTAACCAATTAATTGTTTTAACGAAACTATCATTATTTCTATAGTGAAGGTTCCATCTACCAACACTAGCTAACAACTTGAACAAGTTTAATACTGCGGGTTACATCCACCCTCTCTGGCTCCAACCGCCAGGATACCCTTCCGAGAGTTCCCTCCACTCTCGAAATACAAATTCTTTGATTTTAAAACAAAACCAGAAATCTACCATGTGAATGCATTCCTTGCCCGCCCTTGACCGTGGGCACGGCTATTCGAATAGTTTTACACTCTGCAGAGGTTGTACAACTTTACCCACAAGAGATAAATTATCCTAAAAGTCAACACGCTTCCTTTGGCATGAGACCCAGATAAAATATCACAAAGCCTTTACCTTACTCTAATCTAGCTAGATACCACCCGCTGAGGTTTCACCGCAGGTAGGCTAACTGCCCGAACCGAAGCCCCCTCTTGCGCCATATGAGTACAGTAAATCCCTGTCCCTCACTGTGGATAACCAGTCCATCCCTGGCACCCACTTTCCACTGGTGGCACCTAAACTAGACTATCATAAGTTAGTCGGCTAGGTCGTACCCATATAGACTTGTGGTTGTACGGTTAATGCTCAGTCTGGACAAACACAAGCGTCGGTCCTTAATTGACTAGGGTGGAACATACACTTTACAAGTTCTCGTGCTTGCTGCACCAAGCCAAACCAACCATCCACCCTAATCTAAACCATCTTTCACATTTTTATTTTTTGTTTTGAACGAATCAGTGGTAACTCCAATCACCACCACATTTGTAAACACAAGGGTTTCAATAATAAATCATAATTTCCCATTTTCAATTTCCAAGGGTATTATTTAGCATGACTAAGCATTATACTACCATACTATCATTATCAAAGAATAAATAATAATCTCATTATTGAGACAAAGGAAGTTCTAGGGTGACAAGGGTACATGACAATCAATTCCAATGGAGGGCATAACAAGGTTGGATTAACTACTACCTTAAGATTTGAATTATCATTTTATGTAAATAGCAATGCATAACATTTAAAATAATTAAAACATTTCAAAATCATAGGTTCAAGATGATCAAAGGAGACTTGCCTTCTTGCAGGGGCTCTGGGTCTTCTTGTTGAGGAGTGGGGAGGTCTTCTTCAACGTTAGATTCTACGCACGAGAGAAAAGCAACAAACAAATAAATTCAAATGAAAATTCAAACAAACTAAAAAATTCAAATAGAGGCCATGGTTGGATAGATCTTGATTTTAGATGAATTTAGAAATTTGAATGGCTGAATTTGGAGTTAGAATGAGAAAGTTATGCCCATTTGAAAATCTCAGATTTGGATAAATCTAGAAATTCCCAAATTTCTGACAGGTGGGGCCCACTGGAATATTAGATTTTGATTTTTATTTTTATTCCTAGAGACTGACAGGTGGGGTCCACTGAATAGTGATCATTGGCGGTCACTGACATGTGGGACCCACTGGACAGTGAGCCCACTGACTCATCCTCTGACACGTGGGACCCACTGGACTTCGGGCCCACTTGTCAGAGACTAGCTCAGAGGGGTGGGGCCCAGGCGGCAGTGGCCAGCGCAGACCGGCGGCCGCTGACGGGTGGGACCCACTTGTCAGCCCGGAAAATAAACGAAAAACTCAACCTCCGCGCGCGGAGCCGGAGGCTCGAACGCGCGCCGAGGGAGTTACGAGTGAGCGCTGCTAGCCAGGGGAGCGGGGAGGCGTTGCCTACCCAGTATGGGTAGGTAACCCTTTTGAGTTACCTGCCGGAGGGGAGGCCGGGGAAGATGGCCGGAGGCAGGGTCGTCGGCGGCGAGGGAGTGCCGGAGGGGTTCAGGCGGTGCGTAGAATATAATCCTGGCACGGAGGGGGTTCGGTTGGAAGGGTCGGCGAAGCTTGGGGACGAACGGAGACGGCCGGCGACGAGGTGGCAGCGACGACGGCTCGGGAGCTCCGATGCGACGGCGTTCCGGTGACGGGGAAGGGCGGCCGAGGGGTCGGGGAGGACCGCCCGGGCGTGAGGAAGCTCGGGGAGGCGACGGCAGGCTCTGGGGGTGACCGAGGCGGCGAGGAAAGCTCGCCGGAGTTGGGCGGAGCTCGGAGGGACGGGAGGCACGGTGCTGGGGCGCTACGGGGCTCGGAAGCGAGAGCGGAGGGCCGAGGGAGGTGGTGCTGGAGGAGGCGAAGCCGAAGGGGGTTTTTATAGGGCGGAGGAGGGGACACGGGCGCGGGATTGCTCGCCGGAGATCTCGGTGGTCGGCGGGGAAAGTTTGGGGGAAAAAGGAAATAGGGGACCGGGAAGGGAAGGGAGGCGCGGGCGTTAGGGATCCGGTCGTGCGGGGAGCTCGGGGATTCCAAAACCGGGGAGAGGCAGAGAAGGCAAGGCCGGATACGGCGCGGTCTCGGTCGGCCGGCGAGAAAAGGAAATAGGGGGAAGAAAAGGAAGGGGGCGACTCCGCGGGGGAGACGGATCCGACAGGCGGGGCCGGGGTGGCAGCGAGAGCGGGACGCGTGCGGCTGACGGGCGGGGTCCGCGGGTCAGCGAGGCGAGAGAGAGATGGGAGCGGGTGGCTGGATGGCCAGCGCGGGGACTCGGCTCATCCGAGCCGTCCACGCGTCGGGCGGGGAAAAGGGGAAGGCGGGGTTGGCTGGGCCGGGCCCGCTGGCAGCGAGGGAGAGGGAGGTGCGGCCTGGATCAGGCCGAGCGGCGACGTGGGTGGATCTGGGCCGTCCACGCGTCGGTCGGAGGGATTTTTATTTTTAGAATTTGGTTTATATTTTCAGAAAAGGCTAGGAATTTATTTAGGCCTCAGAAAAATATGAAAATACCTCCAAAAATTCCAGAAAAATTCACAGAAGCTCCTGGACATAATTTGGACTAAATAAAATTATTTCCAACTATTGGTGGTATTTTATTTTTATATTTTAAATTTCCTTTTAATTTAAAAATAGGTTTTAAAATTCCAGAAAATTCAGAAAATCCAAATAAAATCCAATTACTTTAAAATAATTAATTTGAATTTAATTTCATTCCAAGAAGCAAATTTTGGGATGTGACAGCGTATCTGGACACAATTCATATACTATACCCACATTAAGAAGCACTTGGAAAATATGGATCCATTTGTACATGGTTGTATAAGATAGACCCATTAGGTAAAGTAATATTGACAAAAGACAACTAGCTAGAGAAACATGCAAATGTTCCCAATGGTTGAGCAGGAGTGCCCGACCACTCTGAGCCATACAAAACATGACTATTCAACCACTACTTTGCAACATTGATTTCCAAGCCCTGTGCCCCGCCCCCCCCCCCCCCAACCACCCAAAAAAAACAAGTTCAATGGGTGTAACGAGTCTTTGCTCCCGATAGTCGCCTTGAGAAAATACCTCTTGTCCAGCCTTTAAGACATAAAGCAAATTAGGCATCTAAGTTTGCACAAAAGAAACTAGTACAAATGAAATGGACACTAAATATTTTTGGCTCCATGGCTGTATTTTTTTTGGTCTAATTGAAGAAAAGCACCATGCCCTCTTCTATATTAAAACTTGTACATACATCATGTTAATGAAAGTATGATAATTATGCATGGATGGAATAATAATTATTGAGCTAATCAGAAAGAAAAATATGCTGAAATGGTGATGGGCAAGTCTTGGGCATCTGTTGGGTACTTGGGCCCATACCCATACCCACCCAACGGCAGCCCTGTTCGCCTGCAGCATCTAGCTATTTTATTTGTGCCGAAAGCCCATGAAAATCTCCCTACTCTGGTCGGCTCGGCCAGATGGTAGAGAAAGGCGTTTCCCGGCTATTATCTTCTGGTCTCGCCGCCTCGGCACCTCCGCCACGCGACGTCGCAGATCCCCGCCGTCGCACATCACTGGTCTATTTATGCTTCTCCTATAGCTCATCCAAAAGCTATTTCTATTTTTTCCCCGTGTTTTCTAATCTTATAATTATGCGTCTGCATTTTCACATTCTTTTGTTTCCTATTTTCACGATAAAAGCAAGCATCTTGTTCTTAGGAGTGAAATAGTAACTTGTTGCCGATCAGAAGCAATTGTTGAGTGAAATAGTGTTCGCAGCCACCTCATCCTCGTCAGGTTGCTGTAATCTGTGATGATGGCAATACATCTATACATCAAGAGCACAAATGGATATTATACAAGCATCATCATGTCACGTTACGAATCTTACGATGGTGAGATCAGGTAGATGGAGAGAGGATTGGAGAGTTGGGGATGGAAAGCAGAGGGGATTGGGAAGACGAAGATAGATTTGTGGATTAAGTTTTCCATTCCATTTTCCGTATGCCCCTGTTACAGCTGTGGCTTGGTTTATAATTCACCAAGTCTTCCCTAGTTACACTCAATATTGGACCTTACTATTCACGGTCTGATACATTTTCTTTGCTCTGTTTTCCTCTTCTGTTGGCCCATTCGGCTCATGGCTCCTTTACGCCCGCATCCTGGCTATGCCTCCATACTGGTCTACTTCTCCGTGACAGTCCCCTCCCCTTGAGCGACGGCTTGACCCCAAGGTAGCGAAGTCAGAAATCGACGGCATACCTCCTGTGCCGGTTCCCAAGTCACCCAGGTGGTTGGTAAACCGGTCTAGCTGATGAGCTCTCGTGTAGACACCACCCCTCCACGCCGGTACATGCGACGATCCAGTGTTGGGTTGATCTCAGCTATCAGTTCTGAGTTTTTAGGGAGGCACGCCTCCACTTTCCACCTTGATCGAAGGTGGTTACCAACGACTTGGTTTTTGATCCCGGTCACCTAGCGCCACATATATACGAGGGTTTTTGGCAGGGCTAATTGATGAGTTGTTCTAGGCCTCAAAACCCTAATAAGACCGATCTGTGATGGGCGCTACGGTGAACGAAGATCGGACCTCGCCGTTCGTGCACACGGCGACTACCGCAACTCCGGCGACCTCCTTCACGCCGTCGGCCACCTCATTTTCGCTGCGCCACCGACCACATCCCTCATGGCTTCATCCAGTTCCGGTATGTTAATCATGCTTCCGCTCTAATGTTTAGCAAGGTGTTCATGATTTCAATCTAGGCTTAAGATTAAAGTTTATGTTTAGACTTAGATTAAACTTCACATTTGGTATCAGAGCACCCCTAGCTCTTCATGAACCCTAATTACCCTAACCGAATTTGGATCTGGGATTAGAGGCTCGGATTTAAGTTTTTTTAATGTTTCGGTTAAGCAATTAGAAGGAGGGGAATTTTGAATCTCTAGCAAAATCAGCCCCATCCGAACCCTCAAAACCTGATTAAGAAATTTTAGATTGGCGGCACAAGAAAAAAAAAGAAGAAAAAAAAGGGGCTTACGGGCGCCGCCGCTCCCCAGGTGATGTCGCTGCCGCCTTACGGGTGCCGCCGCTCCTCAGGCGATGCCGCCGTCGCCGGTTTGCTGCTCCGCCCTGGAGCCGTCGCCGTCGCCGTCGCTCGCGATTGCCGCGCGCCGTCGTCGCCTCCCGGGCATCGCGCACCGCCGCTGCTCATCTTCGGGCACCGCCTGCCACCGTTGTGTGCGCCGCCGTGGCCGGCCCGCTGTAGCTCCGCTCGGGGCCGCCGCCCGCCTACCGCCCAGCGCGCCGCATGCGCCGCCGCCGCAACCCTCCGTGCGCTCAATTTTTTCGGGAGGACTCAGTCCAAATGTTTAGGGTTAGGGTTTGCAAAAGGGGTTTTTGTCTCTGGTGCGGCGCATTGTGAGCCATCTGATTAGATCTGACGGCAGGCGGGCGTCCGCAAGCTTCTGGGCCTCGCCCGCGCGCGAATGATGTGGGCCGCGCGGGCGATTTGGGCCGCGCGCACGCGTGAGTAAAGTGGGCCGCGCGCATGTTTTGGGCCGGCAATTTTGGGCGCTGTGCGGGAAATTTGTGGGCCTGCACGCGTGAGTTTTGCGCCACCTCGCGCCCGCGCGTGGAGTTGAGCCCGTGCGCGTAATTTCAGGCCATCTGCAGTAATTTTGGGCTGCGCAATTTTATGAGCTGAATGCATAGTTTTTGGGCCGATTTTTGGGCTGACTGTAACAGTGATTTTATCCTTTTTTTCAGCACATTATCTTATGTTTTAAGTCATCCTTTATGCACTGTTATAATTATTTCCAGTGGCCCAAATTATGATGTACCTTTACCATATTATTATGTATAATCTCTAATTAAAATTGAACCAACAGGATATTTTAATTTTGAGATTTTATGATTAATTTTGGCATTATGTATACATATGGTTATATTCTGACCAACGTTGTTTATAATCATATGTCGCCATATTATTATGTTTTGTCTCTAATTAAAATTGAACCAACGAGATATTTTAATTGGAGATTTTTTTATGTTTTGGCATTACGTATGCATATGATTACATTCTGACCAACGTTGTTTGTAATCATGTGTCGCCATATAAAATTATTGAGTTCTTTTTCATTTTCTGCCCAACGGTGATATGAATTAGAACTGTAGTTTGCATGCTATTAATCATACCAACGTAGGATTAATTGCATGCAATATAAATCTTTATGATAATTCTAATTTTTGCCCTGTATTTTGAAATTCAGCACTTAATGCTTAAACGTTGCCGCCACTATTGAAATATTGAGCAGCTCATGGGGAGCAATTTTCCCACGTGGAAAGAACGAATTTCTGTTGTCCTTGGTGTTCTGGACCTTGACTATGCCTGAAGGGTAGCCGTTCCCATTCCTCCCACCGAAGGTGAGGAGAATTACAATGAGAAAAAGAAAATTTATGAGGCTAATGCTGAAAAATAGGAGCGGTCTAACCGCTTATCACTAATGATTATGAAGACCTCTATTTCAGTCGGGATTAGGGGAGCAATCCCCGATTCCGAAAATGCTAAGGAGTACTTGGCTTGAATCGAGGAGAAATTTAAAAGCTCCACTAAAGTTTATGCCAATACTTTGATTCAGAGGTTCTTAACCACTAAGTATGATGGGTCCGGCAGGATAAGAGAGCATATCATAATGATGACCGATATGGCAGAAAAACTCAAGGGTATGGACATGGCAATATCTGATGGTTTCCTTGTCCATTTTATGTCCTCTTTTCCTTCTGAGTACACGGCTTTTAAGATTAATTATAATACTCAGAAATAAAAAATGGAGCATGAGCGATTTGATCGCCATGTGTGTCCAGGAGGAAGAGAAAATAAGAACAAAAAAAGGTTTTTGCTCTTCATGTTGGTGGCTCCAACAAAAGGAAGTTCCAAGGGGACTTCGAATGAAAGAAAAAGCTGTAATTCTCCCCTAATTTAGACAAATCGGGGCCTAAAGTGCACAATGCACCTAAGCCTCATGTTGCTCCCGTCGGAGCATCTAAAGGGGGGAATGTCTTTTCTGTAAGCAGGCAGGGCATTTCCAGAAAGATTATGTGTGATTCTAAGCGTAAAAATAATGATGAGACTTTTTCGAAACTGTGGCACTATCGTTTAGGCCACATTTCGAGGGGGAGAATGGAGCGTCTCATTAAATAAGAAATTCTCCACCCATTAGATTTCTCTGACTCAGACCACTGCATTGATTGCATTAAAGGAAAATATGTTAAGCAAATAAAGAAGGGAGCTACTCGCAGCACAGGATTATTAGAATTAATCCATACTAATATTTGTGGTCCTTTCCCTGTGACATCAGTGAATGGTTTTGATACATTCATCACATTCACTGATGTTTTCTCCCATTATGGTTATATTTTTCCCATTAAAGATCGATCTGAATCACTTGATAAATTTAAGATATTTATGGCTGAAGTTAAAAATCAGCACAACCTAAGAATTAAAGTGGTAAGATCGGATCGTGGGGGAGAATATTATGGAAGACATGCCTCTTATGGGCAAATTCCTGGCTCTTTCGCTAAGTTCCTTCAGGAGAATGGCATCGTTGCCCAGTATTCTATGCCGGGCGAACCTCAGCAAAATGGTGTAGCTAAAAGACGCAACCGTACACTTATGGATATGGTACGGAGCATGCTTAGCCATTCTAGTTTACTAATTGGCTTGTGGATGGAAGCACTAAAGACAGCCGCACATATTCTTAATCGGGTTCCCAGTAAATCAGTACCTAAAACACCTTATGAATTATGGACCGGGAGGAAACTGAGTATGAAATATTTGTGAGTGTGGGGTTATCGTGCTGAAGCTGAGTTATTTAATCCACACATTAGGAAATTAGACCCTAAGACAGTAAGTTGCCATTTTATTGGGTACCCTGAGAGATTCAAAGGGTATCGCTTTTATTGTCCTGATAGGATAACTAAGTTTGAAGAAAAAGGCACGCTGTGTTCTTAGAAAATAACGAGGACCTGGAGCCCAGGAAAATAGATCTTGAGGAGAAGCGGGTTTATGTTCCTGCACCGCTCATCCCAGAGACCTTTATTCCTGTGCCTCAGGAGGTTGCACCTCCAGTAGAGAATATTGTTGTTGCACCCACTGTTGAGGTCTCTGAAATTCCTGATGTTATACCTAATGAAGAGCCTCAGCAGTCTCCTGAAATAACTAATGAACCTCTTAGAAGATCACAGCGGGAGAGAAGATCTGCCATCCCAAATGATTATGTTGTCTATATGAATGAGGATATTAATGATATAGGGAAGGTAGATGATCCCACCTCTTATAAGGAGGCCATGATGAGTGAACATTCTTCTAAATAGCTTGAAGCCATAGAGGATGAACTAAAGTCTATGAGCACTAATGATGTATGAGACTTAGTAGAAAGTCCTGACGGAGTCAAAACAGTAGGCTGTAAATGGGTCTACAAAACTAAGCGTGACTCTAAGGGAAATGTCGAAAGGTTCAAAGCAAGGCTCGTAGCAAAAGGCTTCTCACAAAGAGAGGGGATTGACTATAATGACACCTTTTGTCCTGTCTCAACTAAAGATTCATTCAGAATTATTATGGCACTTGTAGCTCATTATGTTTTAGAGCTGTATCAGATGGATGTTATGATGGAATTTCTTAATGGCGACTTGCAAGAGAATGTTTACATGGCTCAACCGGAAGGTTTTGTCATGGAAGGCAAGAAGCATATGGGATGTCGACTTAAGAAATCCATTTATGGCTTGAAATAAGCGTCGAGGCAGTGGTACCTCAAATTCGATAAGATCATAAGGAGTTTTGGTTTTAAGGAAAATGAAGTTGATAACTGCATATATGTTAAGTTCAAGAGGAGTAAATTCATCTTAGGGTGCCTTTGGTTGAGCTTTTGGAAGCTACTTTTGCTTCCAAAAAGCCAGAAGCCAACCAAAGGGGTGGAAACCAGAAGCTGCTTTTTCAGAAGCAGCTATTTTTGGGTAGTACAGTTTTGAAAGCACCTTGAACCCTACTTTTGGCTTTTGGCTTTCTGCTTTTTGAAATGGTGAAAATAGAGAGCTGTTTCACAGTTGTTTCAAGGAAAATAGAGATAGGAGGTAAGTTTTATACTTGTTTGAACCAAACAGCTTACAGCTTTTCCACAGCCCACAACCTACAACAGCTTTTCCACAGCCTACAGCTCACAGCAGCTTTTTCAGAAGCCACAGCTCAACCAAACACACCCTTAGTACTTTATGTGGATGATATCTTATTGGCCAGCAGCGATAAGGACATGCTGTTTGAGACCAAGAGATTTCTTTCATCTAATTTTGATATGAAGGATCTCAGTGATGCCTCTTATGTTCTTAGCATTGAAATTCACCGAGATAGGTCCAAAGGAATATTAGGATTATCTCAGAAGGCATACATTGACAGAGTACTAAAGAGATACAATATGCATAAGTGCTCTGGCTCGCCTGCTCCTATTGTCAAGGGCGATAAGTTTGGGACATTTCAATGTCCGAGGAACCAATATGAAACTGATCAGATGAAGTCGGTTCCTTATGCTTCAGCTGTCGGAAGCATTATGTATGCTCAAGTATGTACACGCCCTGATTTAGCTTTATGTAACCGGGATGCTTGGCGGATATCAGTCAAATCCAGGACCGGACCACTGGAAGGCCGTTAAGAAAGCTTTGCACTATATGCAAGCTACTAAGCATTTCATGCTCACATTTAAGTTTTCTGATAACCTTGAAGTTATTGGTTATTCAGATTCAGCTTTTGCGGGATGTGTTGATACTAAGGAGTCCACGTCAGGTTATATCTTCACACTCGCTGGAGGAGCTATCTCGTGGAAAAGCTCCAAACAAACCCTTACGGCATCTTCAACGATGCAAGCTGAGTTTGTGGCATGTTATGAGGCTACCAGGCAGGCTGTATGGCTTAAGAACTTTATCCCGGGACATAGAGTGGTAGACAGCATCTCTAAACCACTCACCTTGTACTGCGATAACGAACTCGCAGTCTTTTACGCAAATAACAACAAGTCAAGTGGTGTTGCCAAACACATTGACATTAAGTATCATGTTGTGAAAGATAGAATCCAGGATCAAACCATAAGTATCAAGCATGTTAGTACTAAGTTAATACTTGTGGATCCGCTTACTAAAGGCTTACCATCCAATATCTTTCGTGATCATATTGTCGGCATGGGTTTATTGGAAAGCCTCTGATTCTGGATAAAAGGACCTTAAAGCAAACCAACTCCCATTAAGTATAATGAATATCCATTTCAAGATAGGATAGTACACTATAGGTACTGGGGTTGTACGACACTTAATTAGCCATGCAACACATTGCCTTGGTATGCTGTTTTATTGAGAATGGGCTTATGATGTTAGCCTTTCGATCAAAGGGGAGAATGTTGGGTTGATCTCAGCTATCAGTTCTGAGTTTTTAGGGAGGCACGCCTCCACTTTCCACCTTGATCGAAGGTGGTTACCAACGACTTGGTTTTTGGTCTCGGTCACCTAGCGCCACATATATACGAGGGTTTTTGGCAGGGCTAATTGATGAGTTGTTCTAGGCCTCAAAACCCTAATAAGACCGATCTGTGATGGGCGCTACGGTGAACGAAGACCGGACCTCGCCGTTCGTGCACACGGCGACTACCAGCGACTACCGCAACTCCGGCGACCTCCTTCACGTCGTCGGCCACCTCATTTTCGCTGCGCCACCGACCACATCCCTCATGGCTTCATCCAGTTCCGGTATGTTAATCATGCTTTCGCTCTAATGTTTAGCAAGGTGTTCATGATTTCAATCTAGGCTTAAGATTAAAGTTTATGTTTAGACTTAGATTAAACTTCACATGATCCAGTACTGCTTTAGGGACTAAAGACAATGGTGAGTGAAGATCAAGCACAGCAAAGTCAGAGAATATCTGCTCCGAAGGTGGAATATGCTTCTTAAGCTGGGAAACATGAACCATCGAATGAATCTAGTTGGATGGTGGTAATTTCAACTTATAGGCAACAGCACCAATGCATTGAAGAATTTCATATGGTCCATGGAACCAGAAGGATAACTTCTTGTTATGACGAGGAGCAGCAGAGGTCTGCAAGTATGGTTGCAATTTCAGATACATGCGATCTGCCACCTCAAACTGACGTTCCGTGCGCTTCTTGTCGGCCTGCTGCTTCATGCGTTGCTGCGCGCGGCGCAATTGTTGTTGGAGCAGCTGATTGAGGAGTTCTCTTTCTTTGAGCCATGTCTCTAGTCTGACACAGAACAGGTGGTGATATCAGTGATTAAAAAGTGTCGTGGAGGGTGACCATAAAGAACGTCAAATGGCATGCGGCCCAAAGCAGAATGGTAGCTAGCGTTGTACCAGAATTCAGCTAGTGGTAGCCATTGAACCCATTTGCCTGGGCATGAGTGCACAGAACAATGCAAATATCCCTCCAAACATTGATTGAGGCGCTCCATTTGCCCATCCGTTTGGGGATGGTAGGCGGACCTCATGAGGAGTTGAGTATCCGTGAGTCTAAACAGCTCTTGCCATATTGCACTAGTGAAAATCTTGTCTCTATCAGAAATGATGGCCTGAGGCATGCCATGTAACTTGTACACTTGATTGAGATAAACTTGAGCCACTGTTAGAGCTATATATGGATGAGACAAGGGAATGAAATTCCCATACTTAGTAAATTTGTCAATGACGACTAGTATGACATTATAGCCCTTAGAAGTTGGTAGTCCTTCAATAAAGTCTAGACTGACAGTTGCCTAAGCCTGGGATGGTATCGGCACGGGTTGAAGTAGTCCTGGAGTCTTGACATGTTTGACTTTTGCTTGTTGACAAATGGTGCATTCTTGGACGTATTTGCAAATGTCTTCCTTCAGCTTAGGCCAAGCAAACATGGATTTAATCTGGTGATAAGTACCATGGAATTCGAAGTGCCCTCCCACACCACTGTTGTGCAAGGACTACATGATGTGCTGTTGAGCTAACTTGTTATTGCCCAACCAAATACGATCTTTGTACCGGATGACTCCATTTTTCAACTGGAAATGCTTGCCTGCACTTGAATAAATGCTCAACTCAGCAAGAATATGACCTTTGAAAATGTGTCACAGAACCAATCTGGAAGCCTATCAGTTATACCTGTGCTTGAGATATCAAGTCGAAGGATATCCACCTGCCATTTAAGCCATGCAGGAAACAAAGGATCCATCTGACAAGATACAAAATATGTTTCTTTCAGTCTGAAGGGAGGTAGCCCTTTTGAAGCCACAACAATCTCCAATGGATTATTAGACAAGTCTATGTACTCTAAGCTCTTTAGGCCAACAAAGTGTTCTTCTGTGATCAGACCGTCCAAGCCATTACCGCTTAGATCCAATTTAGTCAAATTAGTGAGAGATCAAGGGTCCTTAAACTTGCAAAATGCCTAATAAGTGATGGCAGAGGTCCAGTAAAGTTGTTAGCAGAAAGGTCAAGAATGACTAGACCGATCAAGCGCTCCATTGAATTTGGTAGGATTCCTGACAACCTGTTAAACTTCAAATACAGCTCTTGCAATTTGTTTGACGAACGTCGCAGCAACCTCTCAATTAACTCCATTATGTTTCCGAATGGGTAAAAGTACATGTCGAGGCGCAGGATCCTCAAATTGCGTAGGTTCTTCAAGTTTAAAGTCTTCATGTCCGTGTCATGATTATTTGTTAACTCTAGGACTTGGAGGGACGCCATACCTCCAAGTGCATCAGGGAATCGGTACACGCAAGGTTGAGGTGCTTGATGCTCGTTAGGTTCCAAAACCAACAAGATGCAAGTGATTGGTCAAAGTGGTTCCAATAGAGAATAAGCTCCTCCAGATTTGTAAGGTTAAAGAGTGGGAGCGATTGGTTCACACTTGTTAGGGAGCAATCAGAAAGACCAAGGGATCTCAACGAAGGAATCATGTTCACCACATGAGGCCAATCAACTATAGTGCTGAGGTTTACTGATCCCATGTTGAGGTACCGTAACAAAGGTAGACATGCTAACCATGAGAGATCCATGGAATAGAGCTGTGATTCATAGTCAAAATCATTCGAGATATCAAGATAGTGCAGCTTTGAGAGGTTACAAAGCTAAGGAGGCACTATACCAGAAAACAGTATGCCGGAGAGGTTAAGATATCTCAACCTCCTGAAAGAGCCCAAGAATTGTGGAATTCGACCTGATGGCCCCTCTAGATAGTTCATGCTGAGGTCGAGGTACTCCAATTGACCCAAAGAAAGAAGAGAGTGACTTATCTCGCCCACCAGACTTCCGTCGTCTTCACGGCTGCCGAATTCGTCGTAGCGGAACATTGCGAAGGTTAAACTTGAGGACACGGCTCGTCTGGTTGCTGCATCGGACACCTCGCCACCGGCAGGCGGCAGCAGTCCTGCTCATTGCCTTGCCGTTGCCACGAGGCAAGCAGGCCCGCTGGGTCACTGGTGACGCCTTGCTTGAAGGCCAGCAGGGCGTCCCGCTCCTGCGGTATGCAGGCGGCGCCACCGGCCGACCGGCACGGCGCCGCTTCATCGGCACTCAAGGAAAAGGTAACGGTTGCTGCGACGAGGAAGAGCAAGAAGTTGGCAGTAGGATGCATGGTGGATAGCCAGGCAGCTTCCTTACACTTACTATAAAAAAGTCTAATACTAAACATCTAGACAATTATCTAAAACCGTTAGTATTAAATACAATCATAAACAATTTTAGTTTAGAAATTACTTGTGTTGTTGCGAGCGCTAAATACCGTCTGTGAAGATGTAATATCACAGATGATTCATGATGAAAACTATCTGTGAAGTATCATATATGATTATTAACAAGAACCATCTAAGGAATTACCAAATATCATAGACGGTTTTTTATATAAACCGTTTGTGATACTTCACATGCGGTTTATATTACAAACTGTCTATGATAATTAAGTCATCATAGACGGCTTGTGTTAAAAACCATTTGTGAAAATTCCACTATATTAATTGCGCACAGATCCATCAACTCTCCATTTTAAATTCCAGATCTAGGTTGCTGATTTGAGCTAGAGGTAGGGCTTTGAGGACATTTGGTGAAAGGAGACTATTTGGCAAGAGTAATAGATCCATTAAGTTCTAGACTACCTATGGTTAGTAATTTGTTCCTAATTGTATTATCATTTAGATCTAGCTTTTGGTGAAAAGAGAATTGAAGGTGGTTTAGATCTAGCTATTTTGATGTAGAGAGAATTTTATTTACATCTAGCATGCTTTAGGGTTTAGTTAATTCATAATCTATTTCTACTAAATTCAATTTAATTAATAATTCTTGTTACATATAGCTACTTTAGATCGTATATATCTAGTATAATAACTAATTAATTTAATATTTAATACTAAATTGTTATACGTGTATTGTAGAATCGAAGCTGGATATACGCTACGAATCGTGTGAATGAAGAGTACATTAATGGCGTGTCTGCTTTTACAAGAGTTGCTGAGAAGGATATGTTGAATAAGAAAATGGAATATATGTACTATCCATGCATTGACTGTGAGAATCTAAAGATGTTTAAGAACTAAGCGCAGATTGAACTGCAATTGATTCGAAGGAGTTTTAAAAGGGGTGTGCACATTGGACCAGTAATGGTGAAGAGCAGATTACACAGGAAGGTAGTAATAATAACATCATCGACGAAGTTAATGATATACCACCAGATGATGTCGATTGTGGTTTCGATTCGGATAGGTTGCATGATGACAATATGTATAAGATGTTTCGCGATGCAGAAGGAAACTGTGCTGAGAGAGTGTATGTTAAATTCCAGGGCTTGACAGAGGACTTGGAAAAACCTTTGTTTACATGCTGCAAGTAAAAGTATATGAGGTTGTCAGCCGTGCTTGAATTGCTAAAATTGAAGACAAGCAATGGTTAGTCTGACAAGAGTTTCATGATGTGTTGGGTCTTTTAGCGGACATGCTTCAGGAGGGAAACAGTTGCCCAAAACCACCTACAAAACCAAGAAGGTTTTTCGTCCATTGGGAATAGAAGTAGAAATAATACATACATGTCAGAATGACTGTATCCTCTCCCATAAATAGTATGCAAACATACATGTATATCCGGTGTGCAACGCATCCTGATACAAATGTAAGAATCAATCAGATGACAGCAAGGGAATAGGGATGAAAAAAGGACTTCTTGCTAAGGTAGTATGGTAGCTTCTTATAATTCTCCATTTGAAGTGGATTTTGCGAACCCAAAGGAGGCAAAACTTCTGTGTTGGCACTCAGAGGAGTATAACAAGGATGAAATACTAAGACACCTTGTTGATTCTACCCAGTGGAGAAACATCGATAGGAGGTTTGCAGACTTCGGTGCAGAACTAAGGAGCATAAGATTTGAATTGAGTATAGATGGAATTAATCATTTCGGTAACATGAATAGCCAACATAGCACTTGGCACGTGATATCTACAACATTTCTCCTTGTTTGTGTATGAAGCGGAAGCATATTTTGCTATCGATATTTATCCAAGGGTTGTACCTAGCATCGTTGGTGGAAGATCTAAAAATACTATGGATTGAAAGGGTACAGGTATGGGATGCGTACAAATGAGAGAACTTTACTTTACACTCCTTGTTGTTTTACACCATAAATGATTATCCTGCCCTTGCTAACCTGTCGGGCTAGAGTACAAGAGGGGCCAAAGCATATACTCTCTGCTTAGATGATACTGAGAGTATGTGGCTGTAACACTCACGCAAAACCATGTATATGTATCATCGGAGGTTCCTTCGAAGGGCTCACCCATACTGTACGATGAAGAAATAATTCGATGGAGATAAGGAGGACAGTTAGCTCCAAGATGGAAAAGAGGTCTATGATAAAGTTAACAATTTAGATGTTGTGCTCGAAAAGGGATGTAAATCGATGACCTGTGAGAAGAACGTCTGGAAGAGGAGATCAATATTTTGGGACTTACCTTATTGGGAGCATCTAGAAGTTCGCCACGCATCGACATCATGCACGTAGAGAAGAATGCATGTGATAGCTTGATTGGTCTCTTACTGAACATTTGTGACAAAATAAAGAATGGTGTCAACGCACGACTTGACTTGGTTGATATGGACATCAGGTCTGAGTTAGCACTTACAAAATACTAATAAATGATGAACTTATCTTTCCCCTACTTGTTACAATCTATCCAAGGCCGAGAGAATTGAGCCGTGCCAATGTTTGCATGGTGTTAAAGTTTCATCTGATTCTTCGCCAACATTAAGAAACTTGTTTCAATGAAAGATTTGAAGTCAATTAGTATGAAGTCTCATTATTGTCATGTGCTGATGACATAGATGCTTCCTATTGCAATTAGAAGTAATTTGCTGATCAAGGTCCGAGAGACAATCATTAGGCTGTGTTATTTCTTTAACACAATTGCTCAGAAGGTCATCGATCCCGAAGGACCAGATACTCTGTAGGACGAGATGGAGACGACTCTATGTCATCTTGAGATGTATTTCCCTCTGTCATTTTTTGATATCATGATCCATCTCATTTTCACATTATGTGGAAGATAAAAATATACGGGTCCGTATTCCTACGTAGCATGTATCTGTTTGAGAGATTCATGGAAATTCTCAAGTCCTATGTATGAAATCTCGTCGAAGGTTATGCAACTGAAAAGGTCATTTAGTTCTATGTTGATTTCATAGTTGGGAGTTCCTTGATAACTCCCCAGACCTCGTCTGTTGAGAATGCCGCATCCAAATCAAGAAGGCTTGCGGTGGGCAACTGGAGGAAGTTGAGGTCAAGAGTGAGTTCTCTCTCAATGCAGTTGAGATAGCATGGCCGGCGTGACCACTTGCAGTTTGGTTTCCTGGATACAAAAGATGTCAGGCTTGTGTTCACTGACGGCTCCTCTAACCACATTCCAACGTGCATGAGTGTTCAACCCCCGCGCATTTCAGACTAAGATAGTACAATTAGCATTAGACATTTAAGCATTACAGGTAGTACACAACGAAACAAAGTTTTAGATGGCGAGATCGCCCGGGTAGAAGGATTGCTGTGGTCGGGGTGCGATGTTGACGAGGTGCGCCAGAGCCGCGATGCGGCGCGAGGCAGTGACGGCAAGGGGGTGCGGCACAGCGCAAGTGAGCCACTAAGTTCGTCCTGGGTATAATTCCTGGTTCCACCATTGATTGTTTAGATTAGTCATTGTAGAAGCTGGTGTGTATGATTCAATTGATGATGCCTTTGCCATTAGCATAGTCAGGGCCGGTCCTAGGATTTTAGGGGCCCGGGGCGAAACTAGAAATAGGGGCCTTAGTATAAATATCTAAATATAAATCTACACACACACACACACACACACACACACACACACACACACACACATATATATATATATATATATATATATATATATATATATATATATATATATCTAATTTTACCAACAAACACTTAATTAAAGAAAAATTCATATCAAAGAGTTCATAGATATTACCTTAAAATTTCTTCTAACATTTCTAGATGCGAAGTCATTGATGATGGTATTGATATCAATCTCATCCAATAATTTCTTCTCAATACATAAAGTTGCCAAACCGTTTAACCTCTCTTGAGACATTGTTGACCTTAAATGATTCTTCAACAATTTCAACTTTGAAAAGCTTCTTTCAGCTAATGCCACGGTCACAGGCATAGTAAATAAAATCCGATAAGCAATAGAAATATTAGGATAACAATCCGCTTCTCTGACAAACTCAAAGATCTCCATAGCAGACATTGGTTTATCTGATAAAGTCAATTGCATAACACTTAACTCAGAAATTAGATCATTTAACTCAACATCAGAGGAACCATCTAGAGAGAAAGTTTCTGCAAATTTTGTACAACATTCTTTTAATTCAGTTCGATCCAATGACTTCAATGTTGTTGAACTCATTAAAAATCCAAATATACTTCCGAATGTTTGGAGTTCTTGAAATCTACTTTTCAATGAATTGATTGCCATATCAACCATAACAAAAAAATAATTAACTTCAAATTCCTTCTCAGCTTGCAAAACTGCTTCATCACAATCAATTTCATCAAACTGTTTCTTCCTAAGAACACGCCGCTTAACTGGAAATGATGGCTCTACATTCATTTGAGTTGCAATATCTTTGTCAATGATCATACTCAAAGCAAACCCTTCATTTCTATAAGTATTAAAGTATTTAACCATGCCTTCTATTTGTTGCATGTATATACTCTACATAGTATATGGGGGGGCCCTGGATTTTGGGGGCCCGGGGCGACCGCCCCTCTCGCCCCCCCTCAGGGCCGGCCCTGAGCATAGTTTGTATCGCGGTATCTCCGTATCCATATTGCCGTATCGTGTATTGGGATCCTAGGTTAGTCCCTTATTGCTTTATTTCTGGGTCCACCACTAGAAAAAACATAGGGATCTTAATCCTATAGGAATTTACACTGTTTGCACGTTTGGACTATAGGAAACCCCAAAGGAAAAAAAGGGGGAATATTTCTTCTCTTTTTTTTCTCTCCTTTGATTCCACTGGAGTATCAAGGGAAACAAGAGAACAGCGTCGCCACCCGAAGTTGCCCCGCCGACATCGTCGCTGGATCCATGAAGCAGCTCGCAGTCGTCTCAGCGATCTCACCGCCGCCCCGCCGACTTTGCGTCTTCCATCTCTGAAAGTGTACTACGGCAATATGTACTCTCAAAGAGTAATCTCATTTACGCTTTCTATTATAATCTTGTATGTTTATGTTTCTCCTATAGCTCATCCAAAGCCTATTTCTATTTTTGCCCCCTGTGTTTTATAGTCTTATAATTATGCTTCTGCATTTTCACATTCTTTTGTTTCCCATTTTCACGACAAAAGCAAGCTTCTTGTTCTTAGGAGTGAATTAATAACTTGTTGCCGATCAGAAGCATTTGTTCGCAGCCACCTCATCCTCGTCAGGTTGGTGCAATCTGTGATGATGGCAATACATCTATACATCAAGAGTACAAATGGATATTATACAAGCATTATCATCGATATTCTCTACATTAACATCAACGGGAAGGAAAAAAATAGATTAATTAAGATACTGGCACTTGCTTCTTCAGCTTATTTCTTCATAGCTCTAGTTCAAATGTCAACATTGGTTCCTTTGCAATACTTAATTTGTAGTTCCTTGCCTGGTCAACTGATGAACCATGTGGAGGTGACCACATGTGGGTGATGAGTAATTGACATTGGATTATGTTAAGTCGAGTTTGGTTTGAGTGGTTCGGACCTTGACGTTGCATGGTGCAATCGTGCTCAGTCGGACTTGGTCAAACCTAGTCAAGGTGCTTAGGACGCATATTATACTGATTTGACTCATCTGTGGTAAGTATGATGTTATTTACGCTTTCATGTATCGAGCGGTGCTATTTGACGTGTTTCCTATCTGTGTGACTGCAGGACGTTGAGGCGGAGTCGTGGTGAGACACGAGGTGACCGGACTAGACACAGGCGGTGTCGAGGTCAGAACGGTCGGATGTGTCGAAGACGGCGGAGATTCGACGTGGTTGCGAGTCATGGACGACAAGGAGCGCGGAAGCTTCCCGGAAGGTGCAGGAGGGGCGAATCGGGAATTTCGCAAGGCTGCACAAGCGGGAGCGGGCTCCATTGGATCCAGCAGGCGTAACGGGGCGGAGACCCGTTAGCCAAGGCTATATAAAGGATTGGAGGGGCTGCATGCCTCCTCAAGCATTTGGATGGACTTGGGAGTGAATTAGGGTTTTGTGAGTCAAAAGAGGCTTTAGAGGTGGTTTTACCTTTGGCTCTTTAGTAGTTGAGAGTGGGTAGGAGAGGCAGAGAGTTGTCCCCTTCGATGTCTTTCTCTGTGTGCTTCTCTTGAGTGTTCTTGAGAGAAGGATGTAGCTTGTGCTCTCAATCCAAGCATGTATGGGGTTGTAGGGATGGTATGAGCTGATACTCTGTGTAATCATGTATCTCTCTTCCTCATTATCAATCCAAGATGGCTTTGTTTGAATTTGATTGAGGCCCTGGTTCTCTGTTATGTCTGTTCTTCATTTCTCTTCGATGCTCTCCATGTCTGAATTTTGAGTTTTTCGATTTCGAGTTGATTCTTGTTGGAATGGCCCAAAATGGGTTGCTATGACATGGGAGATGCTCAAAAGCCATTTGGCTAGTTGATCCAAAGAGCAAACCAAGTTTAATTTCAGTTTTTTGCCTTTTGAGTTGCTCTGTCCATAGTCTGCAGTTCTAGGGTTTTAGTGTAGATTTTGTTTCCCTTTGAGAGAAGGCCTGAAATTTGGCATGAAGAGTCCTTAGACTATCAACTAGCTATTCCCAAAGTTTCATGAGCCAGGGTTCAAGGATTAAAGAGAAATTTGATTTTTAGTGCTTCTTCCTGTAGGCTTCAGGATATTTCTAGGGTTTGGTGTACTTCTTAATTCCCTTGAGGAAATGGCCTGAAATTTTTGCTGGGTTGCCTTGAGAGTATTGCTAACCTTCTTGCAAAATTTCATGAGCAAAGACTGAGAGATGATGGAGAAATTTGGTGTTTAGCTCTCTTTCTGTTGTTTGCCAAATTTTCTAGGGTTTTGTGTTAAACCTTGATTCCCTTCTTGGTTTGGCTTGATTTCTGGTCTGGAAAGCCCTTGTGCTATTGCTAACATATGTGCAAAGTATCTTGGCCATAAGATCAAAGACTTGATGGCAATCAAGACTTTTCCAATATCTCTGTAAGCCTTCAGTCCTATTGTCCAAATCTGAAATTCATGGTTGAGAGTTGGTTTTATTTATTCCCTTGTGCTCCTCTCGGTATTTGAGAAGTTATCTATCATTTTTGGGCAGAGGAAACTAGAGGGAATCATCCAATTATCTCTGTATGTGAAATATTGGGATATCTCTGAATTTTCAGCAATTAGGGTTAGGTCTTCCTCTCAGTTTTTTGATGTTCAGTTAGTGTAATTGCATCTCTTTCGTAGCTTTTTAGCTATTGGAGGAGAATTTTGACTAAGTACTTTTGGGGATCTTTTTCAAAGAATTGCATTCACCCCCCTCTGTCGCCATTTCGGTCCAACATCAACCTTCTCCGATTAAGAATAACAAACACATAAATTCGATCATATAGCTTGTCGAAGAAGCGGAAATAAGCAATCCTCCATGCTTTCTTGAATAATAAGGCACAGAACACAACCCAAAGGCCCAGAGTGAATCCCCTGCCAAGTCCAACATAAAAGGACAATGGCTCAAAACCATGTTCATTTCTTTTATGGTCATCTTGACTTGGAACAACATTTCCTGAGCAATTCTTACGAAGAGGAGGCCCGCACAGACCAATGTTGCCGTTGTACATAGATGGATTCTCGTCATAGAGGGTGTCCAGTTGACCTCCTGGCGGTATTCTTCCAGTAAGATTGTTATAGGACAAATCCATGTAGCTTAAATATGTCAAGTTTGACAGGCTTGAAGGGATCTCGCCGGAAAGTATGTTCTTTGAGAGGTCGAGTGACTCCAATGCGTGCATGGCCCCAATCTTGTTTGGAACTTCTCCGCTCAAGTGATTCCATGACAGATTCAAGTTTAATACTGCATCAAGAGAAGCTATTTCTTTTGGAATTTCACCGGTTAAGCCATTGGATGATAAGTCAAGGCTCACCATGCCCAAAACGTTATCAGCATGATAATTAAGTTCTTGCCCCTTCGTGTCTACGAAAATGTCTCCAAGTATGTCACCAAAAGATGAGTGAATCAATGGATTCTTTCGCGTCATAGCTGTCAACTTTGAAAGATGAGAAGGTATGGAACCTGATATACTATTGCTTGCCAAATCCAAATATTTAAGGAATCTAAGACTTGCGATGTTGATCGGGATATTCCCAGAAAACATGTTGTGGCTTAGTCGTAGAAACTGTAATAACACCATGTCTCCAATCCATATCGGCAAATTTCCAGAGAACTTATTATGCGAAATATCGATTACCATCAAAGAAGAACTGCTGCTTTGTACGAAGGAAGGGAACTTGCCAGAGAAGCTGTTGTTATGCAGCTGTAGAAATTTCAATTTTATCATCCCAAAACATGGAGGGAATTCTCCATCGAAAAGATTGTTGGCTAAATCTAAGATAACCAAGCTTTGCAAATCGCAAATTGATCCAGGAATACGACCAGTGATGGAATTGGAGATCAGAATCAAGATTTCTAGATTTGGAGCTCCAAAATTTGATGGCAGGGGTCCTGAGAGAGAGTTGTTGGAGATGTACAACTTTGTGAGGTTTCTCGGCAACGGAGGTATTTGACCAGTAAATTTGTTTGAATCAAGATACAAGGCATCCAACGACATAAATTCCATGTCATTTGGCAATCCACCACTGATCCGGTTGTTGGAGATGTTTAAATAATAAGCCTTTGCAAATGAAGTAGAGAACCAGTCTGGAAGCCTATCAGTTATACCCGCGCTCGAGATATCAACAGCACGGATATCCACCTGCCATTGCAGCCAAGCAGGAAACAGAGGACCCATCTGGCAAGATGCAAAAGTTGCTATCTCTAATCTAAATGGTGGTCGCCATTCAGGATCCACGGCAATCTTCAAGGAATTATGAGACAAGTCTATGTACTCTAAGTTGTTTAGATTAGCAAAGTGTTCTTCTGTGATCACACCTTCAAGGCTATTTTGGCTTAGGTCCAGGTGAGTCAAATTTGTAAGCATGCTGATCTCAGATGGCACAGGTCCTGGGAGGTGGTTATCGTACAGGACAAGAGTGTTCAAGCCGGTAAATCGCCCGATCGATCGTGGTATATGTCCGGTAAGGTTGTTGCTTTGCAGATACAGTTGTTGCAATTTGCTGGATGGACACTGTGGAAGCAACTCGAATAACTTTGGCATGTTTACATGTGAGCAGAGCTGTTCGAGGTTCAGTGTCTCTAGATTGCATAGATTCGTCAAGTTCGCTGTCATTATGTCCAAGTTATCACTAAATGAAAGGTCAAGGGCTTGGAGGGACGTCATGTGTCCTAGTCTGTCATCAAACTGGCCGTGTAGATGGGTTCCTCCTATGTTCAGGTCTGAAGCCCTGTAAAATTCCAAAACCAACACGATGCTACCGGGTGGTCAAAGTAATTGTAGGAGAGATCAAGCTTCTCAAGTTTTGTGAGGTTTAGGCGTGGGAGCGACTGGTTTGCGCTCGAAAGCGAGCAATAGGAGAGGCTAAGGACCCTCAGAGAAGGAACCAAGTTCACCACACGATGCCAATCGACTATGGAGCTCAGGTTCACAGAACCAAGGTTGAGGTACTGTAGCGAAGGTAGATGTGTCAGCCATGCGATATCTGTTGAGTATAGGCTTCCCAAAGACAGGTCGAGATATTCCAACTTGGAAAGGTTACCAAGCTGAGGTGGCACACTACCGAAGAACGGTAAGTAGGATAGGTTAAGGTACCTCAGGTTCTTGAGGGAGCCCAAGAACTCCGGGACATGGCCATTAGGCCCTTCCAGGGAGTTCCTGCTGAGATCCAGGCGCCGCAGACGCGTCAGGGACGACAGCGAGGGGCTTATTTGCCCGACCAGGCCTGTCAAAGAGTACAAGTTGTCGGGATCGTAGCGAAGGTTGAGCTCCACGACGTGGCCGGTCCGGTTACTGCACCTGACGCCCCGCCACCAGCAGCAGTCGTCCTGCAGCTGGCCTTCTTGCCACGAGGCCAGGAGCAGGTTCGCGGTGTCATTGGTGACGCCGCGTTTGAAGGCCAGCAGGGCGTCCCGCTCTCGCGGCACGCATGCGCCGGCGTGCCGGGGCTGTCGAAGCAGCGAGCTGGTGGTGATGATCAGGACAAGCACCGCGAGGCAGCGCCGGAGATTGGCAGAGCGAGGGTGCTGCATGGTGGGGATGGCCATGTGTGGTCGAACTAGCCGCTAGAGAGCCTGTAGCAATCGATCCGATAATCACTTGTGTGCGCTAATCCATTTATACACACGCACAAACGGTGCTAGTCCACGGTGGAAGTCGTTGCCCCGCTGGCTACAGCCAGAGGTTGAGACTAGAGAAAATATATCAGTTCAAAAATTTTATTGGAGGACAGTACGCCATAAAAGTTGATGGTAATTGGGCAAGTACGCCATAAAGTTTTGTCATGGAATGATGGAAAGGTCCAAACGCTTTGAAAGTACGCCATAAAAGTTTTGTCATGGAATGATGGAAAGGTCCAAGCGCTTTGAATACTGAATTCGCCTTAGTGTAAGTTCACTGATCAGTGAATTGGACATGCATTGATGTTGGAAGCAGAAGAGTAGGCATCGCGATTGTCGGCACGATAATCCTCGGCACCGCGGTTTCTTATTTAAATGTTCTGGCTGCATTGCTTAGCAAGTTAGCATACCTCTGAAACAAAAGGTAGAGCTAAAATATGTTAGATCATATGAATATTTGTAAATAAAGAGATGATAAATAATTGACATTTGATTTGCTTTAGATTTTGTGTTGGTGAAAGACTTGATCGTTTACTGTTGATGCTTTTGCATGCTTTCGAGTGATTTTGCTCAGTTACGAGTGATCATAACACTTCAGGCACTCTTACGACCACGGTAGACTTCGACCACAGCACTTCAGACACTATTACGACCATGGCATGAATATGACTACGGCTGGCTTCAACCACAACAACGTTCGACCACAGAACTTCGAACACGACTACGACTATGGTTGGCTTTGACCATGGCAGTTTTCTTCCACACCCAGCTTTCGACCACAACAGCTGTCGACCACGTCCAGCTTTCGATCACAGCAATTGTCGATCATATCAACCTTACGACCACGTTCAGCTTAAGACCACGGCATTCTTACGACCACGGTAGTTTTCGATCACGTCTGGCTTCGACCACAGTAGTATGATTCAACCTTTCGACCATGATAGTACGACTTCGGTTTTATGACCACGGCAGGTAATTGTAGCCGCAATACTCTTTCATGGTCGTAACTACAGTACTCGATAGTCGTAGACTTTACTGGTCATACTTGATAGTCGAAGGTTTTCCTGGTCGATAGTCGAAGGCTCTGCGTCCATGGTCACAGGTTTTGCAGACTGCCTTCATGGTCGTAGATTTTGCAGACTGCTTTCATGGTCGTAGGTTTTGCAGACTGCGTCCATGGTCGCAGGTTTTGCAGACTACTTTCATGGTCGTAGCTACAATACTCGATGGTCGTAGCTTTGGTAGTCTTGTCTATACTCGTCGACTTCACATTCTACTGTTTTGCCTTCGGTAGTTGGAGGCTTAGCGATCGGTTGCCATAGGCTTCACGGTCGGTACTTGTAGACTTTCATGGTCGATACGAGTACTTCACTCTTGAGATCTTCAATTACGTCAAGTACTTGTGTTGGACCAGTAGTTGACTGGTCGGTGTGTGGTGATCGATGATGGATGGTCGTTGCTTGAGATACTCGTAGTCGGAGGACTCGGTACTCGGTAGAAGTAGTTTCACGATCACGGTAAATGGTCGGGTGTCAGAGGTTTGTCTATACTCGTCGGCTTCAAGTACATGTTGCGGCTATGTTTTCTAGTCGATACTCGATAGTTGGTATGGTTTTTGGGTACTTGTGGGTTACGAGTACTCTGTGGTAGCGGTCGAATGGAGCTGTCTGAGGGTCTGTTCTAGGTAGCGATAGACTCTGTGCGGTCGTAACCGACCTGGGAGACGGTCGTAGGTGTTTGGTCCTTGTCTGGAAATAGACAAGGGTGTGTTTTGCTAATGTGTTGTACCGGGAGATGGTTTCTTTGGTCTTTGCATGTGCAGGTGGGCATGGAGGTGGCCATGGTCAGTGACGAGGAGGACCGGGACTAGGAGGGGTTAGGGGTGCAATCAGATCGGATTCGAACGGATATTGCTTAAACTGTATCCTAACCCATATTTTTTCTCCAGATTCGAAGTCAGATACGGTAAAACCGGATACGAATACGAATTCAAAATATTCAGAGTTTCGAATATGATATGATCGAGGCGGATATATATCGGTTACGGATCGGAAGCGGATAATATATGCGGATAACACAGACGTACAAAAAGGAACATTTTCAATAGTGTCTTCTCATTAAAATTAAGGAAGACACGGGCCATACTAAGTTACTAACGTCATTCTGAGATCAAGTCGGCCGTTCGCTTGGGCAATCCACGACAAAATCTCATAGCATTGCAGTTCAAACACAGAACTTCAACTCGATAGCATCATAGCAGCATGTTTTGCTTACATATGCTACATAGTACGGGCATATCAAACGGTTTGACACATTTGACTAAGCTTCAGTTGGCACATATCAAACCATTTACATATGCCCGTACTATGTAGACTTAGAAATTAAAAAGCAAACCACATGATGACTTAGATACAACTGAAGCTTTTCGACTCTTTTAACACATTTGACTAAAATAAACCAGTTAGTTTAACACATTTCATCATGCAGAAAAAGTTCTCTCGGTCAACAAATGCATCAGGTAGTAATCCACCAGCAAAGCCATGGGAATGTGCTGGGACTTCATCTGGTCCAGCGCCTTTTAAGCCCCCATCTGGAGATAGCACTAGCGATATTGTTGAAGCTTCTGGGACAGCAAAACCTGGGGAAGTTGTTTCTGCTACAGAGAGGAATGTTATTTCCAGTGTGAACAGCACCATTTCAAGGCCTGTGCCCCCACGGCCTTGGCAGCAGCAAGGATATGGAAATTCTTATGAGGGTAATTAATAACTTTGTGCACACTTCATCAAATATAGTTGTGGTTGAGAATGTTAACATTTCAATCAAAATGCAGGTTATGGCTCCAGTATGTATAGTTCATATGGTGGATTTGGTGGACCTTATAGTAGTAATGGGCTTTATGGAAATAACATGTATTCGAGTTATGGAGGAGGTTATGGGGGTTTGTATGGAGGTTCTGTACAGACACGATAGAAAGTTCATGTCACAACTTCTTATCCAAGTGGTTAAATTGAATTCAGTTCCAACTTTTCAATTACTGTTCTAAACAGTATAACAACAACAGCCTACTGTTGTGGATTAAAAACACTGCCTAGAGAGCTCTATTTGGGCCCAGTACAACAAAGAGATACTACAGTTCCAATATACTGTGTAGCATACTCTATAATCTATCCAGTGACTATACACTTAAAACAGATCTCAACATAAATCAAGACAGATGCACACAACATAGAAGTCCTGTTCAAAAATAAATGTCTAGGATTTGGAGTTGCAGTTTAGACTTGAATAGGAATAAGCATAATGCAGTTAAGAATTATATAGTCAGTTCTTGGAAAAGATTACCAGAAACTTAAGTAGTAAACTTCAGCTTCACTTGGTCACAAGCACACCTAGAACTCGCCATCACTAGCTACTTCTTCGTCCTACAAATCACCAATGATGTATGCAACTTTGCTAAATAAGAGTACAAATCACCAATACTAGACACTAGTCTAAGAGTGCAATACACCAAATCACAATACCTAAAGAATCCTCATATTAGCAACAATGGTCTCAACTACCTCCAAATCACCAATGATGGATGCAACTTTGCTCTTAGAATCTAAAAAAAATAAGAGGAAACTTCATAGTTAAAAAAGATACTAGCAATACTAGTGTTACACTAAAATGCTAACAATGATGCTATCACCTTTTCTGGATGCGGTTATCCAATCTTTCATACATATCAATGCTTCTACCATTTCAGGCTCTAGACGACTGCGAAATGGATCAATGACACGACCACCAGCACTAAAAGCAGATTCTGAAGCTACTGTTGACACTTGCATGGCCAAAACATCACGTGCAACTCGTGATAGAATAGGATATTCATCTTGTTGATTCTTCCACCATAATAAAATATCAAAGTTTTGACTGGATCTACCAAATTTGAAGGATTGCTCTGCCATGTATTTCTCCAGGTCATTTGGTTCATCCTCATTAGCCACATATGTGTCATATAAGAAGTCATGAAGCTCATCATTCTCATTGTCCATAAAGAGATCTATAGCTGGTTTATGATTTGGTGTAGCAGTAGCATTGGCAACAGTCTTATTTTTTTGACACACTAGGTGCAACAGAGGCATATGATTCATACAATTGCTTGACAACATTGATGAATTCTTCAAGTTCAGTCTCATACAACAACTCACCATAAAATTTCTTCATGTAAAATTCTATTATTTTTGTCTTATACCTAGGATCAAGAAAGGTTGCCACAACAAGAGCAATGTTGGACTTCTTCCAATACTTCTCAAATTTAGCACTTATAGAAAATGCCATGTCACGTATGGTGGTATCAGAGCTAGCACACCACTCAGAAATCAAAAGCTTAATCTGACAAAAACTGTGATAAAACAAATTTGCAGTAGGATATAAAGTACCAGAGAATAGCTCAGTAACATCATAGAATTTCTTTAAGCATTTGCAAAGTGTTAGTGCCTTATCCCATTCTGAATCTAAAGGAGCAATTTTCTCGTACCTACGGCGATCCAAGCACAAAAGCCTCTCAAAAACGCTCTTATAATATATGGCATCCCTCAACATCAACTAGGTAGAATTCCACCTCGTAGCAACATCCAGTGAGAGACTCATCTTTGTATCCAACCCACACTCAGATGCACACTTTTGGAATTCCTCCCACTGCAATAGAGATGCCTTTACAGCTACAACAAATGCTCTAATATTCTGAACTGCAGAGGCAATTTCTTGCAAACCATCTCTAGTAACAAGATTCAATATATGATTGGCACATCTCGCATGAAAAAACATACCATCACATATTAGCGGACTTTGCTTTTTAATTTCGGCAAGGACATCTTTTACACACACTTTATTTGCAGATGCATTGTCCAAAGATAAGGAAAATAACTTCTTTTCAATATTCCACCTCATGGCACAGGAAGTAAATGCATCAGATAGGTTAGCACCCGTGTGTCGTCCTTTTACATGCATGAATTTGATTTTTTTTTTTTTTGAATTTGCCAATTATCATCAATCCAATGTACAGTGATACACATATACCCTTTGTTTTGATTTGAAGTCCACATGTCCATAGTTGTGCTAAAGCGACACTGAATGGTTTTAAAATATTCATATAACTTTCCCTTTTCTTGTAAAAAGAGGTCCATTATTTCTTTTCTAATTGTTGTACGGCTCTTGATTGGAAAGCTAAGACGCAAGGATTTGATGAAGTCAACAAAATATTCATGCTCAGCAATATTGAAAGGGTACTCATGCATGATTATCGCTAAATAAAACTTTCTCAAGCTAGCTTCTTGATCATACCTGTATGGTTCAACAATAGTTGTGTCAAATTCATTATTCTTTTCTACTTTGAGTACCTGTTGACCTGGGTTGAGATGGTGCTTTTTTTTAAATGGTTCCAAAAACATGTTGTGCCATTGATGGTCTCACATCTAGCACTATATTTGCAGTGGTTGCATTGCGCCCAACGTTCAACAATCTTCTTTCCATTCACCTCAACTGACTTTGTAGTCCTAGTGTAGTGATCCCAAACCAGTGATGTGCTCTTCTTCTACTTCTTTGTAACAAGCTCATCTTCTATATTCTCTTGCATAGCTGAAGGACTACCTTCTATACCTTGCCCTTTCGTGCCACTGCTAATTGTCGGAGCTCCTCCAGATGCAAGTGTAGGTGTTGCAAATGAAGATGAAGGCAAACCCACACTTTCACTTTCAGATGCCATCAAAATTCACTGAGTATTTGTTCTTCCTGTTTTGTATGAGTACAAGAAATGACCAACTGATGAACAGCTGTAATTTTCGTATGCAAATCACAACACTATAAAACAATTCAAACACAATACCATATCAGCATAATGTTGAACATTAAATTCACAGAAACCATCATGATTACCCTCATGGTTGAGCTGAAACTAAACTAAAGAGAACGAGAAGAAAATACACTATAACAATAATAATTTTGTACTAAACATTGACAATCTAAGTTCAAAATAGTGGAAGCCAAGCAGTGTTGTAAGCACAAACTTTAGCTCATAGAAACAAATTATTGGCATGTCAAGTTAGATCTCAAATTTAACAATCATAGAAACAGCCTGTTCGCAAGCACAGATCAACATTATTGGCAAGCACAGATCTAACTTTAGCTTTAAGCAACTGGTAGTATGTGCTAATCACACAATCAAGAGACACATGACACTATTACAGTATGTAAAACACCCTGGTCTAAAGAGACAGTAGGAGTGTAGGACATTATCAGATTTTCGGAATCTACAAACAAAAAAACAACACTTCCTAAGCTCCATTTGTTTCGAATTTTTTGTACGGATAATCCATTTTTTATTCGAAATTACATAAATATACCCGCGGGAAAATTTTAGAAATTTAGTTTAGAAATTTAGTTTACAAATTTAGTTTAGAAAATGTAGTTTAGAAATTTAGTTTAGAAAATGTAGTTTAGAAATTTAGTTTAGAAAATGTAGTTTAGAAATTTAGTTTGCAATTGTAGTTTAAAAATGTAGTTTAGAATTTTTTTAGAAATTTAGTTTACAATTTTAGTTTAGAAAAGAAATTTAGTTTAGAAAATGTAGTTTACAAATTTAGTTTAGAAAATTAGTTTAGAAATTAAGTTTAGAAAATGAAGTTTTAGAAATTAGTTTAGAAATTTAGATGTCCACAATTTAATGTTGAAATTATTGCACAAATTTTGCAGATATGACTCGTGCTGGACGTGACTCCGAGTGGCAGTACGAGCTGTTGGACGAGCATGTGGACCGCGTGCATCGCGCTTCCCGTCGTGTGATGCCACCGGGGGGCATGGACGAGCCGCCTGAGCTGGGAGTGGTCCGGACACGCACACCTCGCGTGGCCTGGGGACTCGACCCCCGTTGGACTGCCAGGTTTGCACTACGCCAACGTTTAGTCCGACCGTAAGAACATTCCGTGCTGACCTTCACTTTGTTTGCAGGCTGCGGGATGTCGGGCTACTCCCTCTTGCCCGGATGGTGCAGGCCAAGGAGGAGGATGGAGCCGCCTTGGCCGCGGGCGGGGACGAGGCAGGCGGTGAGCGATCACGACGCTTCCCGTTCGACCGTTCCCTGCTAACGGCTTTGGTGGACCGTTGGTGGCCCGAGACGCACACTTTCCACCTCCCATGCGGGGAGATGACGCTGACCCTGTAGGATGTGGCACTGCTCCTTGGGCTTCCAATCGCGGGAGACGCTGCCTTCCTACCGGAGGCCCTGGCCGACTGGCGCGCTGACCTGCTCGGCAGATTCGACGGGGTCGTTCCGCCGGGCGATCACCACCACATCTTCGAGGTGGATCAGACCCATGGGCCGACGCTGAGGTGGCTCTCACAGTACCGGGTACGTCGTATTTACAATTGATCGTGTCTTATTTGTGGTATTACGTACTAATAACAACTTGTTTGCATTCAGGTGGAGCGTATGGCTCAGCAGGCAAACGATTACCAGGTATCGCGGCACTTGGAGGCGTATGTGCTGTGGCTGTTTGGTTGGGTGCTTTTCACCAACAGCCACGGCAACTCGGTGGATGCGCGCCTTATCGCTTATGCGAGGGCGATCGCTGATGGCGAGCCCCACCAGGTCAGCTGGGGATCGGCCGCACTTGCCGCGACGTACCGCGCCCTGTGCGATGCGTGCACGAGGACCATGGTGAACTCGATCCTCACGGACTGTCCCCTCCTGCTACAGTTGTGGTCGTTCGAGCGCCTCAGCCTCGGACGACCTGTGCTAGACGACATGGGTCCGTACGGGCCCGAGATGTACCCAGGGGGAGACGTCGACTGGCCGACGATGGGTTCTCTCTGGTGCCGTCGTCGAGTAAGTATTATCACAGTCAACTATTTATTTCGTATTGACGATCGTCACACTAAACAATTTGTCTTTGTTGCAGGTACAGTTTGCGCACGTGCAGGTCACGCGGGCGTACGCACCCTTTGTGGAGCAGTTCGACTGCATCACAGCCGACGACGTGCGCTGGGAGCCGTATGCAGATACGGCAGTGCAGGCCCGTGCTCCTGGCGGGCTGTCCACACTTTGCTTCCGTGACCGGGCTTTCTGGCACACCCGCCGAAAGCTTGTGTATTATATCTACGTTGAGGACTACACGCCCCAGAGAGTCATGCGCCAGTTTGGGCTACGCCAGGCGGTTCCTGTACCATTCGGACCATCGCTTCCGCGGAACGTGCACACGTGAGTGATCGTTCGTGCTAAATACGTACATACTTACTATTGTGTTCGCAAATACTCACATTTCGTAATGTTTCTATACACAGGCATAGCGCGAAGGGAGTTATAAGAGGCACGGACTGGTCGTCGAGGATGCAGCCCTGGGTGGAGCAGTGGAAGGGTGCGCTCGAGGACCGCGTGGAGGAGGACCGCCCGTACGACAGCAGGGAGTACGCGGAGTACCTGCGCTGGTACCAAGTGCGGACCCGTACCAGGCTCGTATATGTCGTAGACCCGCCTGCCACACACGTCGCCGTTCCGACGGACAGGTACCCCGCGCACCTCACGCGCGACGCTCACATCACGGTACGTTACATGTCATTTCAAAGATTCCCAAATGGTAATGTTGTTTCGATGATCGACCATTTCATGTCTTTGTGTTCAGGCTGATGTCAGTGCTGCCCTATGGGCCGACTCCAGCTCACTACTGGAGAGGGTCGCCACTAGTGCGCAGCTGACCCATGAGGAGGGCGTCAGCTTTGCGCGTCGGATGCACGACGGGTGTAGACGTATTGTTAGCCTACTGTCCTGCACGAGGCTACCGGCGGTCTCCACGCCCACCGCTCTGACTGCTCGGCCACCAGTGCCACCCCGACCAGCGTGGCACTACTCCGGAGGTAGTACGTGGACACGTCCTCCACCACCTCACCCGGAGCAGCCAGGGGGTTCAGCCTAGGCACAGGCTCCTACACCACCTCACTTCACGCATCCTCAGCACATCCCCTTCCACACGCAGGGGGTGCACGCCCCTCCTCCTACCTCGATGGCGCCAGCGTTAGCTACGGGTACGCATCGTCTGATCTGGTTTTTATCCCAAGACGAGATGCAACGAACTAACGATATTACTATTGCAGGTACTTACCAGCAGCACGGCGTCTCCCCCGGGCAGGACGATGTGGACCAATTTTTCGCAGAGTGGTCGGGACAGTTCTCCGACACTGCATTGGAGGTTCTCTCTGGCAGTGCCCTCCCCGGTGCACCGGAGGCCACACAGTCAGAGGTGCACCTGACTCCACCAGTGCAGGGGCGGGATAGACACCCTCCTGCTCGTTTTACCTTTTCAGATCGTCCTAACCCGTTGCACCGGAGGCGGGCCAAGCGAGGCCGTATGGGAGGACGCAGACGTGGTGACGGGGCACACCAGGGTGACGAGTGAGGCGTGCTGCAGATGCTATATATGTTATGCATGTAAAGAAAAAATATGCGGTATGTTACTCACAGTTATATTATAAAGTTTATTTGAATTTACATAAGTCTATCATCTCTTCTCCGCACATAAACTATCACACTTAACAGTGTATGTATCGATCGTTCTCTACTCAATCTTTCATAAAAAAAGTTTCTAAAACTTTTTACGCACCTACAATATACAATGAACATAAACTTTTGTTACAACTTCACCATATTTTTTACCGGCTGAACATTACAAAATTCACAAAATCTAAAACAACCACGGGGACTACATGAAGTCGCCTAACGGGATGGCGACTGCATGCTAGTTGATGGCGACGATGGTAGGGAGCCTGTTTGCACAGCACAAAATGCATTAGTACAAGGTACATGACGGAGTCGAAGGCGGCGGGTGGGCTCTGCGTCGAAGGGACCGAGTAGCCCGGGGCGCATGTGCGTGGCGCACCTCGGCAGCGAGGTACTCGAGGACGGCAGCGAGGTAGACGGGGGCGCCGGTGCCGATGCGCTGGGAGTAGGGGCCCTGCTTGAGGTAGCGGCCGATGCGGCTGACGGGCAATTGGAGGCCGGTCTTGATGGAGTGGGAGATGGGCTTCTTCTTCGGGTCGCCACCACCGCTGCGCCCCGCTATGCCAGCCTTCTTCGGGACCGTCGCTCCCAACTGATGCCTGATGGGGAGGATGGGGATCTCCGGATCTGGATGGGGAGCAGTCGAGAAGGGGACGATGGGGATCGAATGGGGAGCAGCCGAGCAGGGAAGGATGGGGAGCAGCCGAGAGCCCGAGACAATAGACGAGACGAGATGATAGATCGGATGGGAAGGGCCGGACTGCTGGTCTTGGAGGTTGGAGGCCGCCGATTGCTGGTTAGATTTAGGGTTAACTGCCTTACTGGGTTCCAGATATCCGACCGGATATTATCCAAGTATCCGGATACCGAAGCAATTCGGTCAGATATTTGCTGTCCCAATTTCAGTACCAAATCCGACAGGTAATATCCGATTCCGGTATCTGATCCGCCTGGATTTTCTATTTTCTTCTCGGTTTCGGTACAAATCGAATTCGATACCGGATCGGTCGGAATTAACCCAACCCATTTGCACCCCTAGAGGGAGTAATCTGAGGTCCAAGCGGTCGAGACGTCACGCGAGGTGGTCGAGCTCATGCTTGAGCGCATGGAAGTTAAAAGTGGATGCTGTGTGGAGGCGTGGAGACGATCACAGTCGGTGATAAGGAGGACCGGGACTAGGAGGGGGTAATCTGAGGTCCAGGCGATCAGGATATCACGCGAGGTGATCGGGCTCACGCGAGAGCACGCGGTGATGGTGCACAATGGAGATACCGGAGGGGATATCCTAGAGGCTTTGTCGTGTGTGTCGTATGGAGTTGTGAATGGAGTCCATGATGAGGTGGTTAAAACCCGTGTTAGGAAGGGTTTCGGGTCCCTTGATTTGAGAAAGAGATAGAGTTCGTGTCCAAGTGGATAGGGACACGGTTTTGAAGTGTTTGAGTTGAACACACTTTGTGGCTGGCCTATAAAGCAGGGAAGGTTGTAGGCTAGCGTACAAGGTTTTAGGGATTTCGTGGAGAAGGTTTTTAGGAGTGCCGTGAGGCGCTTTGTAGCCAAGAACTTGATGAAGAAATAATAGATCAGATCCTTTCCAAAAAAGTGTTCTCGTTGACTTGTTTGTCTCTCCGCTTTACGTGCTCTATTTTGTTGTCGGCTTGTACACGCTTGGGCGGTGGTCGAACTCCTGAAGTCGTCAGGCAGAAGGAAGTCATGACTATGTGCATCGTGGTCATGCAGAGCGATTAGAACAAGCAAGTGATCGATCTGAGATCAAGCTAAGCTATCAAAACGATTGGATGGTCGATCTGTGGTCATGTAGAGTGATCGGAATAAGTCGGTGATCGATTTGAGCACTCGTTAGCAAGCGGTCGTAAGCGAGCAGCCAGAGCAAGCGATCAAAAGCGTGCAGTCGTAACCGAGTGGTTGGAGATATCGTTCAGGAAGAGTGGTCGTAACATCTAGTCGTAATGAGCAATCAGGTGATAGAACATTTGGTCGTAACGAGCAGTCAGGCGATAGAGCATCTGATAGTAATGAGCACATACGGCCAGAGCGACAGAGGTTTACGACCACTTATGAGCAGCAGCTACGGTCGTTATCTTTGTCGGTAATTCAAATTGCTTTGTTTTGTTCTCTGCATTGTGTTTTGATTTCAGGTGATAAAAAGCAGAGATAATCATTTACTCCCCCTCTTATTGTGCCATATGATTCTACAATATAGTTTTGATGGATACTAATTAAAGGAAAAAACATAGGGTTCTTAATTCTTAATCCTATAGGAATTTACACTGTTTGCACATTGGATTATAGGAAACCCCAAAGAAATAAATAGTAATACTTCCCCTCTCTTTTTTTCTCTGCGCTGATTCCACTGGAGTATCAAGGGAAACAAGAGAGCAGAGGCAACACGTACTCTCACAGAGCAATCTCACTTACGCTTTCTATTATAACCGTGTATGTTTATTTTTGCTTCTCCTATAGCTCATCCAAAGCCTATTTCTTTTTCCCCCTGTGTTTTCTAGTCTTATAATTATGCGTCTGCATTTTCACATTCGTATGTTTCCCATTTTCACGATACAAGCAAACTTCTTGTTCTTAGGAGTGAAATAGTAACTTGTTGCCAATCAGAAGCAATTGTTTAGTGAAATAGTGTTCGCAGCCACCTCATCCTCGTCAGGTTGCTGCAATATGTGATGATAGCAATACATCTATACATCAAGAGTACGAATGGATATTATACAAGTATATCACCATCAATATTCTCTACATTAACTTCAACAGGAAGGGAAAAAACAGATTAATTAAGATACTGGTACTTGCTTCTTAAGCTTATTTTGTTGTGACTGTAGGTCAAACAGTAAATAATAGGGCTATAGAAAAGCCACAGGGGATACTTGATAACTGAGAGGTTATGGAGATAGGATGTATAAGATATGTGCATGAATGTGTGGTCTATTACTTGACCCTTTCAAAAAAATGAAAATTCCCTTATGGCACCTTAAAGCACATATTTATAGCCATGATGAGATTGTTTACATAAATATCTCTATTAGGATCTACAATTGTAAAGGGTAACGTGTCCTTTCCCCAATCTACAACCCTTTTGGGCTAGCCACTTGGTTGCATTCTTAATTGACCTCTTGGTGCAGTGGCCACCTAGGCCAAGGTGGGATCACTCTCCCAACAGTAACCTCTCATGGTAAAAGACCTCAACTCCAGTGGGTTGAGACTATGCCATTTGTTCTTTGGTCCCCTTCGTCCCTTCAGCCCACTAGATTCTTGCCTCTTTGGTTTTCCACCTTTTGCCGCCGATGGTGTCACTACACTTTTCGGTTGTGTGACATGGATCGCCGCATTGGTTATCACGTCACTATGCCAGCGTTAAATGGCCCTGTCGCAATCTTTACTTAAAGCTTTGTGGCCCTCTTTCTAGTTATTTGCTCCCCCTCTCTCGCCCGCCCTCTCGTTGCTTGGAGGGACATCATGTGCTCTAGTTTGTCAGGAAAACTGGCCGTGTAGATGGATCCTCCTAGGTAAGTACCGAAGCCCTATAAAATTTTGAAACCAACACAATGCTACCGGGTGGTCAAAGTAATTGTAGGAGAGTTCAAGCCTCTCAAGTTTTGTGTGGTTTAGGTGTGGGAACGACTGGTTTGCACTCGAAAGCGAGCAATGGGAGAGGCTAAGGACCCTCAGAGAAGGATTCAAGTTCGTCACACGATGCCAATCGACTATGGTGCTCAGGTTCACGAAACCGGTACAGATCCATTTACTTCTAGCAAAAAAAACTTTTGCCCATTTGGTGGACCTGTGATTTGAAATAAGATCGCTTGCATGTAGAGGTGAGAGTCGGGCTGTAGCTCAGTACGACCCAAGTATGACATGAGTATGTCACATGGTGGGCCGGATAGGAATAACACGGATAGGGAACTGGACTGGGCCTGGCTTGGAAAACCAACCTGTCAAACGGTAACAGCCTGGCATGGCTTAGCATGCCGTGCTCAGGCTGCCCAGCACGGGAGGGCACGGTGGCGACAACCTCGGCCTCGCCAGCTCGCCTCCTGGGCACGGGGCCGCCTTACCGTGGCTCACTGCCTCGGCTCCCGCGCGGGGAGGCCGCCTCGCCTCCCGTGCGACTGTCTCACCGCCTCCCGTGAGCCACCTTGCCATGGCTTGCCACCTCGCCTCGCCGCCTCGGCTCTCGCACGGCGTGGCCACCCCGGTGCCTTGCCTCCCATGCGGCGGTGGGTCGATGTGCCTCGAGTGGAGAGAGAAGAGAGAGGGGAGGTCCTGCAGGAGCACGTGCACCTAGTCCTTGATGACCATGGTGGGGAAGGCGCTGTGGTGGCAAGGCTTGAGGCAGACCTCCATGCCGGAGTTGCCATAGCCGACAACGAGCACGCGCTTGCCCTGAAAGGGCTCGCCGAACCTGTAGTCGCTGGCGGCGAGCCAGCAGCCGGTGACGAGCCGAAGTCGGTGTGCCCAGAGCGCACCCAAGAGCAGCCGCATCCCCTGGAGAAACGCCAGAGAGAGAGAGTAGTGGTGCTAACTAGAGAGAGGGACTAGTGTAGTGCTAACTAGTAAGTAGTAGCTAGTTGTTAGTAAATAGTAGCAGTGTCCATGCATGTGTGTTCAGCCAAGTGGTGAATTAGTGAGGGGTTAGGTAGGTAATTGATTAATGTAGGTGGTTAATTAGGTAGGTAATTATTTAGTATAAAAAATTAGTGTGAATAATTAGTATAGATCAATTGGAATAAATAATTAGTATGGATTATTTAACATAACAATTTATTGTAGATTAATCAGTAAAAATAATTAGTGTACTTAGTGTATGGTTAATTAGTATAGATGAATTAGTAGGTGGACATCAAGGCGTTCAGCAAAATGAATTAGGAAAGGGAGAAGTGAAGAGATAAGGGCTCGACCAATTGGCCGAACATAAACGCTCACCTCGGTATAAATAGAATTAGTCCCAAATTTGCGTTGCAAGATTTTTGTTTCTGTTTTTGCCAAACTTTTCAATCTTCCCTTTGAAATTTGGGTTTTGCCTCAACTGCAAAGCTGTAGATCTCGTCGAAACCTTTCAAACGAGTATATATAAGTCATATAAAACTTTGCTATTTTATCTTTTCAGACTACCTATTTATATTATACCGGTATATTGTCTTTGTGATATCATAGACGGTTGTTGTTATGAACCGTCTGTGATGTCTCTATCACAAACGGTTTGTAATCGAACCGTCTGTGATATCCCGCCATGTCATCGATCCGCAGCATATCCCCCAGGATCCTGATCTCACCCGTCCATTCTCTCCGCATCGAATGGCAGACATCATTCTCCTCCCCACCTCCTACTCGAAGAACCAATACCACCAGTACTACAACAACTCATTTGTGCGCGACAAGGGTAGGAAGGGTTCGGCAAGAGTGACTAAAATTTCACTTGAAGCAAGATGGAAAAGAAGAAGGCAATGGCAAGATGGAAAGGAAGAAGGTCGGCATGGAAAGGAAGAAGGCAATGGCAATGGCAAGATGGAAAGGAAGAAGGCCGTCATAGAAGTTAAAAATGGTGTTCGTTGCCCTTTTGTTTCTGCTTCTTGAAAAATTTTCCTCACCACTTGTTTTAGATTGTAGTTTAATGTAGTGTAAGCATTTTTCTGAGTTTGTAGCCATGAAGTTTATCTTTGTAAAATTGTAAGCGTCCTCTTATGTATGCAGTGCTGTGGGTAACCTACTCGATATCTTGTGATGTTGTAATGGTGGATTCTAATCTTAATGGAAATAGAATGTGTTATTGTGTTTGTTGCTGTATTTGCTTGTTTTCAGATGATATAGTTAACATTTTCTGAGGCTAGCCGAAAAATAGAAAAAAATTTATGTATAGAATGAACTATCACAGACGATTTTGTGGTATAAACCGTCTGTGATGGGGAAATATCACAGACGGTTTTATATACCAACCGTCTGTGATACTCACACATCACAGACGGTTGGTAGCTAGAACCGTCTGTGATGTGTGAGTATCACAGACGGTTCGTAGCTAGAACCGTCTATGATAGTGTTTTTCATAGACGGTTCTAGCTAGTTATAAACCATCTGTGATGTATATATCACAGACGGCTCATAAACCGTCTATGATAACTTCTAATTATCACTGACACATAAACTCAGACGGTTCAAAAAACCATCTGTGATGACAGTTTTGAACCATCTATGATGACTCTTTTGGTAGTAGTGTACAAACTATAGGTAAGTTTACCGTCAAGGTAGAAAATAACACTATGGTCACTACTGGTAGTGGTGTGGCATGTTTTGGTCACACCACAGTGAGTGGCACGGCAGTATTGTTTTTATCACGTCACGACCAATTAAAAGAGTCAGATTTACAAATAATTTATGAATCATTAATTAAAATATATTTGAAAGGGTTAAATAATAAAAAGAATCGTTCAACTAGTCCATAAAAAATACGATATTCCCTTGCCGTTCTTGACTTAAATAACCCGTCAAATCTGTCCTTTTCAAGGCCAACCTGTGAATAGCCAGGTCTTGTTGGCATTGATGAGACAAGTCCATCTCCGAGCTACTAGCGACTCAAAACAACCTATCAGAAGTTATAGCAGAATGTGACACGAAGGAAGACTTGATACAGGATGGTGTGATTGATTTTCGCGGCACCTAGTCCGGAGACCGAGTCGATCACGAAGTCCGATGAAGAAAAAAATCTGCGCGAGCCGACCAGCGAGACGAGACTTCACAGAGGAACCTCTCTCTGATAGCAATGTTGGATTTTCTTCAAATTTTAGATTAATTTCGTGGAGACTTTTTAATCTCCCATCTATTCCTCTACTTTATCTATAGTACCGCTCACAATGTATAATAAGGTTAGAGAGTAAGGACCTATTTATAGACTCCACTTCCAGGTGTTATAAAGTGATCCACCTATTTCCGGTATCCCGTAAGACTCCTGAATCATGTCACCAACCACGATCAGACAGGCCAATTTTATGAGTCTAAAATATATTAGTCCCAAGCACACATGTGTGAATCATGCGTCATGATCAGGTTGTTTATGAGATCAATTCCAATCCAATTATGTGGGTCAATAGCCTGCAGAGGTGATCCTACAAAACAAACCCAGCTATTCCACCCTGTGCTGTGCCCAGGTTAAACAAATGTATGCATATCAAATTTCAGTAGACTTGATCTCAATAAATATGTCTACCATATTCCAGCACAGCCGTCCTCGACACCTTGAGTATTAATTCCTCGAGTTAAATCATGCATCAAAATATTCCCTATCACTTGAATCAATAATATGAATAATTTCACACTGAGTAAAATAGACAATAACATAATAAATATTGAAAGCCACATAAAATTCCTAACACCATGCATCCTCCGCGCTGCCAAAATTAAGTTCTTGCTTCCCAGAATAGTAGCTGAGGCCTGAGGGTGCGCCGACCTGCCACGAGCAGTCGACGTTGCCCACGGCCGCTGCTGTTCAGCATTTGAGCTAATTCTGAACATACACATCCTGGCTTTTGGATGCGTGGTATATATGTAGCTTCTCAGAAGTCGTCAGTCCAAAATGAGCGGGGTATTAAACTTGCAAAATGCCTAATAAGTGATGGCAGAGGTCTGTAAAGTTGTTAGAAGAAAGGTCAAGAATGACTAGACCGGTCAAGCGCTCCATTGAATTTGGTAGGATTCCTGACAACCCGTTAAAATTCAAATACAGCTCCTGCAATTTGTTTGACGAACATCGCGGCAACCTCTCAATTAACTCCGTTATGTTTCCGAATGGGTAAGAGTACATGTCGAGCAGTCGAGGCGCAGGATCCTCAAATTGCATAGGTTCTTCAAGTGTAAAGTCTTCATGTCCATGTCATGATTATTTGTTAACTCTAGGACTTGGAGGGACGCCATACCTCCGAGTGCATCAGGGAATCGACCGTACAGATCGGTACACGCAAGGTTGAGGTGCTTGATGCTCGTTAGGTTCCAAAACCAACAAGATGCAAGCGGTTCGTCAAAGTGGTTCCAAAAGAGAATAAGCTCCTCCAGATTTGTAAGGTTAAAGAGTGGGAGCGATTGGTTCACACTTGTTAGGGAGCAATCACAAAGATCAAGGGATCACAACGAAGGAATCATGTTCACCACATGAGGCCAATCAACTATAGTGCTGAGATTTACTGATTCCATGTTGAGGTACCGTAACAAAGGTAGACGTGCTAACTATGAGAGATCCATGGAATAGAGCTGTGATTCATAGTCAAAACCATTCGAGATATCAAGATAGTGCAGCATTGAGAGGTTCCCAAGCTGAGGATGCACTATACCAGAAAACGGTATGCCTGAGAGGTTAAGATATCTCAATCTCTTGAAAGAGCCCCAGAATTGTGGAATTCGACCTGATGGCCCCTCTAGATAGTTACGTTCATGCTGAGGTCGAGGTACTCCAATTGGCCCAAAGAAAGAAGAGAATGACTTATCTCGCCCACCAGACTTCCGTCGTCGTCACGGCTGCCGTATTCGTCGTAGCGGACTTGAACGTTGCGAAGGTTAAGCTTGAGGACGCCTCGCCACCGGCAGCAGTCCTGCTCATTGCCTTGCCGTTGCCACGAGGCAAGCAGGCCCGCAGGGTCGCTGGTGATGCCTTGCTTGAAGGCCAGCAGGGCGTCCCGCTCCTGCGTCATGCAGGCGGCGCCGCTTCATGGGCACTAAGGAAAAGGTGGCGGTTGCTGCGACGAGGAGGAGCAAGAAGTTGGCAGTGGGATGCATGGTGGATAGGCTAGCCGGCCAGGCTGCTTGCTTAATTGCAGATACAAGCGTTAATCCAGTGTGTGGTGTGTGCACCCTTAATTTAACTAGTATAGACTGCTATTACTGCAATAATACAGTCGACGGTCGATTTAACTGGCTAGCCATGGAGATTGATACGACGTACGGCGGCGTCAGCTCACCGAAGCTCACGGCGTGGTGGGTAGAACGTCAAGGAAAATAATGCAGTGCCGGCGACGACGGGCCATTCGATCCATGGCGTGAGCTGTGGTTAATTACTTCAACTAATCGCTTTGACAAAACGGAGACAAACGAAACCCATGAAATCCCCCGCGCTGCCAAAATTAAGTTCTTGCTTCCCAGAATCGTAGCTCCGTCGCGCTTCCGTCCTCCACAGGCTCTTTAGTACGCACCAGCAGTTGCATAGAACTGATCATGCTGACTACAAAAATGCAAACACATATAAATACACATCCATGTATGCATGATAAAGCATTACACAGTTATACTCATGGTATTCACTACGTTACTTAATCCTAATTTACGTCTTGATTATTACAAAGTGTGGTACGTACGTACCAGAAGGAAATTCTTTGGAAATGTATGTACCTTGATCATGATCTGATCGGAGGTTTAAGCCTAACTTCAAGTCTGATCGATCTGATAGTACTGCCATTGGCTGGCTAGTCTCATTGCAGTAGCTGGGGCATCCTAAATTCAGTTGATGACGAATGTAACTCAGGGATAACGATTGATCTAGGTTGGTGACTGCTCTCGATCGGCAAGACGTACGCGCAGTTACTACACCTTGTACGATTGGAGCGTGTCGATCTAGGTTGGTGGCTGCCTCTTGCTCTCGATTGGCAAGACGCGCAGTTACTACACCTTGTACGATTGGAGCGTGATTGGTAGAAGAGAGGCAAATCTGGTGGTGAAAGGATGCCCTAATTCGTCCTTGCACGCGTCTAGGTCTTGCCTTACGCGAATGTACTCATCTAGCTAAAATTAAGGGCAAACGTGACTATGTGATCACTAGGGATGAAAACGATCGGAAACAGTCGGAAAACTCCTCAATCGTTTTCTACTTCTACATTTGAATAGGAAAACGAAAGCGAAAGCGGTAAAGCCGGACACGAAAACGAACGCGAACTTACGGAATATCGAGAATTTCGAAAACGAACCAATTCGAGCGGAATTATGTCAAACACGGTCGGTATACGAAAATTCAATACGGAATACCGACCTGTAGGACCAAGTGCATAACAATTAACAAGTGACCAAGTACAAGTGCATGATCAAGTTCAAGTGCATATAATAATTAACAAGTGCATGACCCTTGGTCTTAAGTATTAACACAATAGCCGACACAAATACAAATACAATACAAGTCTAGAACAAGCAATTAACAGCTAGCAGAACATCTACAGTTCATCAGCATCATCCATGAGGTCAGGATCGCTTTCCATATCTTTTGCTTCCTCATTGTCCTCCTCAAAGTCCTCATCCCCCTCCTTGTCCTTTTCCTACAAGTTTGCAAAGTGAATTAAAATTAGATGTAGCAATAGCATATTTCAGAGTAAGCAGTCAATAAACATACACATACCTCAATTTCCAGTTTAGCCACAACATTAGCCAAAGCCTCAACCTCAAGATCACTCACAATTGATCCAACCATTTTAGAATCTGAACAAAAAATTTGGTATTCCGTATTTCGAACCGAATTTACAATACGGTATATTCCGAATAAAATGTAGAAAAGTAGAAAACGGTCGGAAAACGCCTAAACCGTTTCCGCTCCGTTTTCGAATTTGGTATTCCGTATTTCGAACCGAATTCGAATTTGTCCGAAAATACGAATTCGATCGGGTCAAATGTAGAAAACGATGCAGTTCGGTACGGGATATTTCCGTTCCGTTTTCATCCCTAGTGATCACACAATCTGACGTGCAAGTCACAAGAAAAGCGAACGTCTGCGATTGGAAAGAGATGAACGGCTGTTCGATCTACTACTCATCGTAGGGAGGGAAGGAATGAACGGCCGGTCTGGATTGATCGATCTATATCCCATCTCTCCATCTGTTGTCAGGCACGTAGAGAAATGCGTCTCTGTCGGTCGCTCTGTGAAACGCTTGAGATGGTTGAAGCGTCTCACCTCCGTAGAGGCCGCAGGCTGCGTGTTTTTATATAATGGGAAGAGCCCCCAATGTGGCGTTTACAGGAAGGGATCATAACCGAATAAGAGACTGAGACGGATTGAGAGAGAGAGTCGGGTTACAGTTCATGAAGAAAGAAGCCAGACTGGACCTTCTATCTCTAGAAGAGAGGACTCCAAATCTATCTCTAAGAGTAGAACAAGATATATTCTAACATCCCCCCTCAATCATAATTTTACCAAATTAAGATTGCATCAAAAATCCTCAAGCTGCCGAAGAGATAAGGGTTTTGTAAAACCATCTGCTACTTGATCTCTAGACGAAACAAATTTGACTTCCAGTTGTTTTTGTGCAACTCTTTCTCGAACAAAGTGATAATCCACTTCTATATTTTTTGTTCGTGCATGAAAAACTGGATTTGCTGAGAGATAAGTGGCACCAATGTTGTCACACCACAATTGCGCCATGCGAGGAGTGGAAAGTCCTAGTTCTTTTAACAGACTTTGTATCCAAATTATCTCAGCAGTAGCATTAGCAACAGCTTTATACTCTGCTTCAGTACTGGACCGAGAAACTGTGGCTTGTTTGCGCGCGGTCCATGAAATAAGATTGTCACCAAGAAAGACATCAAAACCTCCAGTAGAGCGACGATCATCTGGGCTACCTGCCCAATCAGTATCAGAGAATTGAATGCACTTATCATCATGGAAGAAGACTTACCAATCCGAAGACCAAATTGCATGGTCAGTTTGACATATCGAAGTATTCTCTTGACTGCATTCCAATGCTCAGTAGTAGGGGCATGCAAAAATTGACAAACTTTGTTGACCGAGAAAGCAATATCTGGTCTTGTCAATGTGAGATACTGCAAAGCACCTACAATGCTTCTGTATTGTGTTGCATCAGTTGGACACAACAATGTCCCTTTATGTTTTGATAGTTTTTCTATTGTAGACAATGGAGTGTTGACTGGTTTGCAAGCTGTCATGCCTACTCTTTTCAAAAGATCTGAGGCATATATCTCTTGTGAAAGCACAATTCCATCTTTTATCTTGGTAACCTCAATACCTAGAAAGTAATGTAAATCTCCCAAGTCCTTTAGCGCAAAATCTCGCTTTAGATCTTGAAGTAACGCCATGGTTGCATCCTGTGTTGAGCTGGCAACAATTATGTCATAAACATATATAAGCACAAATACTGTAATAGCTCCTTTGCTATAGAAAAACAGAGAGGTATCAGCCTTGGAAGCCTTAAACCCGAGTTGACATAGCCGTGTACTTAACCTGGAAAACCACGCTCGAGGCGCTTGTTTTAAACCATAGAGAGATTTATCTAATTTGCACATATAATTAGGTTTAACCTTGTCTTCATAACCAGGTGGTTGTCTCATATAAACCTCCTCCTCTAGAACGCCATGAAGAAATGTGTTCTGTACATCTAGCTGACGAAGGCTCCATCCTTTTGAGATTGCAATAGATAGTATAAGACGAATAGTGGCTACTTTAACAATAGGACTAAAAGTATCTTCATAATCAATGCCATACCTTTGTTTAAAACCTTTTGCAACCAAACGTGCCTTGTATCTATCAAGCATGCCATCAGATTTACGCTTAATTTTGTAGACCCATTTGCAGTCAATAAGATTCCTTCCCTTCTCCGGTGGTACTAGATGCCAAGTATGATTCTTGATAAGAGCCATGTATTCTTGATCCATAGCAGTCCTCCACTCAGGATGTGTCATCGCCTCTTACAAATTCTGCAGTTCTCTAGTAGATGTTAGAAATCCATAACGAATAGTACCATCAGTATATACCTTGTGTTTCCGGATTCCTTGTTGAGACGTGTTACAGGCCGAGACATAGGAAGAGACGTAGAGTTAGTGGGCACAGACAATCCCAAGCCTGATGACTCTGACGGTATGACCGACGTATTCGATCCTGTGGCCTCATTGTCGTGTGGACTGGGCACAGAAGATCCGGCTCTTTCTCTGACTGATGGGACGAGGCGTTGTGCAGACGTCGGAGATGTGTCCGGTGCATGCGTCGGAGAGGACGTCTTAGCAGGCGATGAGGGCGTGAATCCGTGCGCTGATGTGAGGCGTCCTGCAGAGGATGGAGACGCGTCAGTCGCTCATCGCAGAGAGGATGGTTCAGCATGCAGCGTTGGTGACGTGTCGATCGCTCGCTACGGAGAGAGCAATTCAACATGCAGAGTTGGCGGGAGTCCGTGCACTGACGCTGATCCTGAGACAGCTAATGTCCCATTGTTTTCTGTTGCTGTTTCCTGATCTCCTGCTAATGCCGGTTCTGGATTTCCTGTTACTGCTTCTTCAAAAACATCAGATTCAAAAACAGAAGCATTAGTCAATTGATCAACTACATGTTCATCCCCTTGTGCTACTGTAGGTGGGTTTAACAGAAGGATCTCTGATTTTAACCGTGCACCGGCATTAGGGTGGAGGCTAGAGAAGGGAAAAATATTCTCATCAAAGACCACATCTCTAGAGATATAGACACGACCAGAGGATGTATCAAGGCATTTGAATCCTTTGTGGAGATTACTATATCCAAGGAAGGTACATTGTTTTGAACGGAATGTATGGTCGAAGGTTTGGCCAACATGCACACCCAAAGGTTCTCAAGGAGGAGTATTCCGGTTTTTGGTGGAACAAATGTTCTAGCAGTGTGGAATATTGAATGACTTTGCTAGGTGTGCGATTGATCAGATTGGTAGCGGTGAGAAAAGCTTCATCCCAAAACTTGAATAGCATAGATGCTTGTGCTAGGAGAGACAAGCCAACTTCTACTATGTGACGATGCTTTCGTTCGACCGAACCATTTTGTTGATGTGTGTGAGGGCAAGAAACGCAGTGAGTTATGCCAACTTTAGTAAAGAAGGAGTGCAGTTTTTCATATTCTCCACCCTAATCGGTTTGCATGGCAACAATCTTTTTGTTGAAAAGTCACTCCACAAGATTATGAAATTCATGGAATTTCTGAAAAACTTCAGACTTGTTTCTAAGGAGATAGATCCAAGCAAGTTTACTGTAATCATCTATAAAGCTGACATAGTATTTCCTACCCCCAACAGAGGTAGGAGCAGGTCCCCACACATCTGAAAAAACTAACTTAAGAGGACAACTTGATATAGTAGAAGTCTTGGGAAACGACAGCTAATGGCTTTTGGCTTGTTGACAAGCATCGCATATCGACTCATTATTTGACTCAACTAGACAGGGAAGCTTATTCTCATAGATGACCTTATGGACTATGGAAAGTGAAGGATGACCCAAGTGATTATGCCACCTTGCGAGAGATGGCTTGACAACTCCAAGAGCTTGTTTGGAAGAGGATGTTGATGATGACGGTAGGGGATAGAGCCCATTGCGGCATCTTCCTCTAAGAAGAGTGGTCCTCGTTTGCTGATCCTTAACCACAAAGAAAGAGGGGTGAATTTCCACAAAGGCATTATTATCACGAGCAAGACGATGAGCAGAGACAAGATTTTTCTTGGCTTTGGGAACATGAAGAATATTTTTGAGATAAAGATTACGACTAGGGGTATGAATAGTAGAATGACCAATGTGACTAATGTTCATACCTATGCCACTAGCTGTGTGCACTTGATCCTTGCCATTGTATCTATTTCTGATAGTTAGTTTTTCTAGTTCTCCCGTGATATGGTCTGTTGCTCCGGTGTCCATATACCAGTTTGTGTCTACACCGTATGAGTTAATAGCAGCACTTGCAGTTTTGGCTTCTAGGATATATGTTTCATCAAATCTATGCCAGCGGTCAGTAGCAACATGTCCAGTCTTGTAGCAGAGTTGGCAGACCGGTCTTCTTCCCTGTCCGCCATTGCCAGCACTTCGACTGCTGCTGTTGGAGTTATTGCTGTCGCCGCCTTCACGTCCTCGGCTTCTGCCGCGACCGCGTCCGCCAATTCTGCCACCACGGGTGAACCCGCCTCGACCTCCTCATCTGGCCGCGTTCATTGACGATGTATGCGCACCTTCCCGAAGGATCATCCTGTTCTCAAAGCTTAGAAGTTGAGAGTAAAGTTCAGATACTATGATCAGTTCTGTCTTTGAAGTGATGACAGCTACCACTGGATCAAAATCAGCATCTAGTCCAGCCAGGATGTATGAAGCCATGTCTTCATCATCTAGAGGTCTTCCTGCCGAGGCCATCTCATCACCAAGTGCTCTCATCTTGCCGACGTACTCTGCCACAGTCATGTCGCCTTTTTGAGTTGTCGCCAGAGCCAAGCGCGTGTTAACTGATCTTTCACGGGATTGGCCGGAGAACATGCCTTCAATGGCTTCTGGACTTGCGCCGACATAGACATGGTGGCCACTTGAGTTAGGACCTCCCTGGAAAGAGATGAGAGCAGGTAGCCGAGAACTTGCTGATCTGCGGTCATCCATGTCTCATAGCTGGATTCGGTTTCTTGATAATCTTCTCGCCGTCGGTGATGCTGATTTCTGCATCTGGGGCTTGGAGAGCACCGGTGAGATACCAATCCAAGAGAGCACCACGAATCTGGGAATGTCTTTTTTTTGCACTTTTGTAATAAAATTGCCTTGAATTTTGCGGGAAAAAGAAGGATTGTCGGGGTGGAGAATGTTGTGGATGAGGTTCCCAGATAAAGAAATCTTGCGATTGTTGCAAAAGATACATGGACCATTTGGGTGGAAAGATGAACTGTTTCGTCAGGCTCATGACTGCCAATTCGAAGCATAGCCCGCCTACCCTACCTGAGGCTGATCTTGGAGGGATTCAAGCAGAGTTGGCGTACTTTTTGCTGACTCAAGTCATAAAGTCAGGAGGACGGTTCCACTGCGCACCATGATTAACTAAAAACCGTCTGTGATAGCTGATAATCACAGACGGTTTGAAAACCGTCTGTGATGACCTTCGATTATCACTGACCCATAAATACAGACGGTTCACAAAACCGTTTGTGATGACATTTTCGAACTGTCTGTGATGACCTTTTCTGTAGTAGTGAAAGTAAGGTTATGATAGATTTAGGTTAGGGTGTGGCGCGGCTGCTCCAAAGGAAATTACGGTATTACAAGACTAAGCGAAAGCTTCGCCAAATGCTTGGCTCATGTAAGGACCTTGTTCTGGCCCGAACGGCGTCCACCCTGGAGTCGGTCGCTCAACTCTGCTGCAGGCATGTACGCAAGCTAGTTTGTATAAGCTAAAAGGAAATAAACTAGTGTGCACACTCACTCCCTCTACATCACTAATTTTACCACTAATTAAAGCCCGCTTGGAACACACAAAAATTATTGTTTCATGTGATATTCACACTTCCCAATGGTCCTAAATTCTCTCTCCCTCCCTCTCTCTCCTTGTATTGAGCACTTGGTGCTCGAAGATTGTAATGCTTTCCTCAGTTAATCAATAAAATCTCTTTTTCCCTCGAAGAAAATAAGATCTCTCTATCTCTCTCTAAGACGAAATGGCACGGACAGCAGACGGACAGCGATATGATTGGCATCGCCCGCCTACCCTACCTGAGGCTCCTATTAGAAGATCGTCATGCATCTTAATCCAGCTGTTAGCTTGGTTACGACTTAGGAGCCCATTCATCATGATCGATCACGACTTCATTACGCTATGTCCCCTATAAATACCAGCCTCCCTCCCATCCTCGTCCTCATCTGCAGTCGACACGCCAGCTACTTGACTATATATCCACAGCTAGCCAGAACGTTCGAGCTGCACGTACGAGATCAACCCGCAAGTCAAGCACTTGAGCATGGCCAAGCACCTCGCCACCTTCGCCGTCCTCCTGGCGCTGGCTGCCCCCTCGCTCGCAGGCGACCCCGACATGCTCCAGGACATCTGCGTCGCCGACTACAAGTCCCTTGAGGGCCGTAAGTGAACTGTCACCCGTCTTTTCTTCATTGTGTGCAGGAACAGTTAAATCCATGCGTATAATATATAGATCATCAGCAGAATTAATATTGCTGATGTATGTGCGTGCGTGCAGCACTGCGGCTGAACGGGTTCCCGTGCATGAGGCCGGAGAACGTGACGGTGAACGACTTCTTCTTCGACGGGCTGGCAAACCCCGGCGACACCGGCAACGCGGTGGGGTCGGTGGTGACGGCGGCGAATGTGGAGAAGCTCCCGGGTCTCAACACCCTTGGCGTGTCCATCGCGCGCATCGACTACGCGCCGTGGGGGCTAAACCCGCCGCACACCCACCCGCGCGCCACCGAGATCATCTTCGTGCTCGAGGGCTCCCTCGACGTCGGCTTCATCACCACGGCCAAGGAGCTCTTCGCCCGCACAGTCTGCAGGGGCGAGGTGTTCGTCTTCCCCCGCGGCCTCGTCCACTTCCAGAAGAACAACGGCAACTCGCCGGCCGTAGCCATCGCGGCCTTCAACAGCCAGCTGCAGGGCACGCAGTCCATCGCCGAGACGCTGTTCGGCGCCTCGTCGACGGTGCCGTCCGACGTGCTGGCCAGGGCCTTCCAGATCGACGGCGGCCTGGTCGAGTTCATCAAGTCCAAGTTCCCGTGGCCGAGCCCATGATTTCGTTGGCCGGCCGGGTCGTACGTACGTACGTCCCGGTGCATGCACAGGATGGCAGCTTTACTGCACCAATAATAATGAGAACCGTACAAGTGTGGTTTGATCCTTTTCTGTAATCTGATTGGTTCGTTCTTTTGTGTCGGTCCATGTTCCTTGTGAATTGTTTCGTTGTTGTTGCTTTTTCTTCATGAACCACAGGTGAAATTATATGCAGGGGTGGAGCCAGCATATAAGCATTGAGGTTCAGTGGCAAATCCTATAGAAAATTACTGTTCATCGGTGGAGGGGGTATCATTGTGCAATGGAGATGATCTCAATGCTCCTGTCGTCTGGCTTCGCCCCTGATTATATGCATGTAACTGTCAGTTCAATTCAAATAAATGAATGTCCCTGCAGATTATTTGAGTTCTTATTTCTTGGTATATATTGTAGACAAAGTAATTAAACAACTGCAGATGGGCACTGTCGATTAATTGGCCCTTAGAAATTAATTAACGTACGTGATGTTGTGTGATACTTCATCATGCAGTCACAAAAGTCTTGTTAGCTAGAAAACTAAATAATTATAGTAGATCTATCACAAATTAAATGTTTATAATATTTGCAGACAAAGTTGCGTTGACTTACCATATGATCAAGTAAGAAACCTAAAGAATTTGGGACCGTAGGGAGAGTACAGCTGTCGCGATGATTGCTACTTGGATGCAACAACATATTGAGACCTTTATTTGTAAATTTTCATCATATTACACCATAGAGTTATCACTATACCACAAAATATATATAATGTTGATGTCAGGCCTAGTTTATTTTCAGGTCGTCTATCTTAGGGCCATTGGGTAGTTCATTTATCCGGGCTACACAGGTTGGGCTCAGGCTGGTCCTAAGCTAGCCAGTCCTGTCTAGATGCAAAATCGAGGCTCTAAATCTGAAGTTTCACCTAGCCCTAAATATATGCTCAAGCTAGACTCCTAACCCTAATATAGAGCTATACGCTTATAACTAAAACAAGAGTATTAGAATTAGATTAGATAGTTATAATTAACTTGATGGGAGATGATCGAGCATGGGCTACTTAGTATGATGAGAGGCATTATATTACATACCATGAGCCGCTGTCAGAGATTCAAAGTTATATCATAATTAATGTGGGAAAATTATTTTCCTTATCCTTAATACAGTGCTAAAAATATCTCTTTAGGCATATGTGTGTCGACACTTTAAAGGCCAATTTTCCATCTCGTCCATAAGCTTTCCGATTTTGGTGGTTTTATTTTTTAAAAAAACAAGTGTATTTTTGGAATGTTGGATATAGTTATTAGTTCCCTCGCAAAAAATGATTAGTTGAAATTATCTTTTTAGAGCCAAAACAATAAAGGTTTACTGGAATTACCAAAGTTTTGTGTTAATTACTAACTAGATGCCACAGCAGACTACTTTTTGTTTCGACGATAACAAAACACACAACCTAACAAAAGGTACTATACGTACATGCATGCTTCTTCGTCTTCATTTATTCGTATCACTGGTCGAAGTCGATGCACTGTGCAAGGGACGTCGGCAATACTTGCTCCGTGAAACTTTTGTCGTGCAGCTTGTCGAGAGGCGGTGTTCTTTTGGGCTTTTAAAAGCAGCTTTTGGCTTCTGCTACAGTACCTAACTTTTAAACGGAGTATTTTCTCAAGACGGAGTCTACAAGTTAAACGATCTACACGTTAAAAGCCCAACATCTGTACCAGCCAAAATCGCAAATGAGTATCTGTCTCTCCGTAATCTGTACCGTAAACAGCCAAAATTCAAAAATTTCAGCCAAAAGCCATAAGCCGCAGCCAACTTGAAAACTACTCCTTAAACATTAGGGGTTTTCAAGAAAAGGTAATTAACCAACTAATCCAGTTAAAGCATTTACAAAACTACTTAAGCTTCGCGGCTGGAATCACCCAAGTGGCACAGCTCCATTAACCGGGAGCACGGCGTATTCGAATACCATTTAATTGACTCTGCAGAGTTGCTCAGCTTTACCCACACGATCCCTTAACTCCCGCGACAGAGTTAACAAAGCCAGGTCGGTTCACTGCTAAATTCTTTATATAGGCTCTACCCGGTAGAATCCACTTGGGTCTGGCACATGAAAACTCCCGTCCGCTTTGAGTGAACTCTACTGTTGTTAGGTACCCGCAGCACGACACACCTAACCTAACTCCCCAACACCCCATCTTCTTAACACCTGTAGAGTTTCAATCGAGTTGAGTAGCTACTAAACCAGTGTTGACAAGTCAACTCCTGTGGTTGAGCGATCACTATGTCATCTGCTTGGCGTAAGGGTTTCAGTCCTTATATTTTCACATGGCCCGCAACCTTGCCAGGTCCGCGACCTCAACCTAGGGTAAGCGGTGGGCGTTGACCGTCTCGCGGTTCCCCACAACACCCATACCCTAACTCCAATCCTAGGGTAAGAGATGGGCGAAGACCGTCTCGCGGTTCCTTCCCCAACACCCTTACCCTACCTTGTGCACGCCGGCACTCTCCGCCCTAAGGCACGGTGTCCCATACCACCCTACCTTAGAGTCGGGTTTTTCAAAACCTATTGGCCCGCAGCCACAACCTTATTAGTGTAAAGACTTTGTGTGATATAGATAGCCTACATGTGATCATACTACTCTTTAAGTAATTCTAAGGTTACAAAGGCGGGGCTACAAGTTTAACGGGGTATTTATCGGTGGTAGGTTTTACCTACTTAGCATGTCATTCTAAACATTTTATTTTACTTTGAACTAGCATTTCACAACTAGAATAATGCAAATAGCATAGTAACATAATTAAATAACATGGGATACAACATGATCAAAGGTTTTGCGACTTGCCGTGAATCTGGATGATCTCGGCGAGCTCGAACGTAGACGCTCCTTGATCCTGAGACTGCACCTGAGCTTTAGGGATCTCCGAAACAAGCGTAAACACATAAAATAACATAAGTCCGGCTTGAGCCTAATCAAGCGAGGAAAAATAATCTATTAAAAAGGAGTAAAATGCAAAAAGATGCAATTAGGGAATTTTTAGAATTTTTCTGGGATGAATTTGGGGAAATGGAGGTCAAAAATGGGTTCAGGACATTAAATGGAGCAAAGTGGTGGAATTTGGGAATTTTGGGGATTTTCTGTGATTTTCTAGGATTTAATTGGATTTTCTGGGATTTTAGAAATTAATAAACCTTGGAAAAATGGGATGAACAGTAGAAGGCCGGCCCAGCGCTACAGTGCGGCCCGGCGGGAGATTTCAAACGCGCAGGCGCGCGGCCCATGCGCGCACACGCGTTGCGGCGAGGCAGGCTGAGGATTCGGCCCAGTAGCGCGCGCGCCCGCCCGATCGCGATAGCGGACACGTGGGCTGCGCGGGCGGCAGGGATGCGGGGCGGACCGAGGGACCGGATGAGATGGGTGGAGATCGGACGGCAGCGAAGTGGGGAAGGTGGCGAAGCGGTACGGTGGGATCGGACGGCTGCGGTTATATGGTGATGGAAGGGATGGACGGAGGAGGAGGGGCCACGTCGTCGTCGTCTTCCTCTTGCTACGCGCGCGCAACAGAGAGGCGGTGGAGGAGTTCGGGAAGCAAAGGGGGAGTGAGGAGCGGAGGGGTGGCTTTTATACCCCGAGTGGAGAGGAGCGGATTCGTGGGAGAGAAGGCAACGGCGCGGCACCGGGGTCAACAGAAGGACGAGGAAGTTGCTGGCGAGTCTCCTCCGCGAGATGGGCGTCGTCCAGCGCTGAGCGGCAGTAAAAGCGGCGAACGGGCGCGGGAGTTGGCGGCCGAATGGCATGGGTAGCGGTGGAGCTTGCGGGGGAAGGGAAGGGAGAGAGGGGCTGGCAGGTGGGGACCAAGGGGAGGCAAAGGCGACGCGTGGCGCGGGGCGATGCTGGCTTCAGACCGGGGGATGTCGGGGTGGTGCGGGCGTAGTGAAAACCGAGGGCACATAGGCGGTGCTGGAGAGGGCGCGTGCGCGAGGGAGAAAGCGGGGAGGGAGGGAGGCGCCAGCGGGGAGGGGGCGCGAGCACCGGGGAAGGGAGAAGGCGGAAAGGGGCGGGGCACCCAAGGAAGAAGGAAGGCAGCAACGCCCAAAAGGGAAGGCGGGAACCGGGGCGACTTTCCAAAAATGGAAAGTTCCCAAAATTCACTCAAAAATACAGCAAAAATAAAAGAAAATTTTGGGGCTTTTCACCTAGGTGGTGATGAGGATTAAATAAATCCTTAAATATGATTTTAATATTTAATTAAACCCATGTGGGCCCTGTGGTTATGACCCTTGTGGTCGAAGACCCCTATGGTTGTAAAACTCTCAAAAGTTGCTCCCTAAATACCCTGGTCAGAGAGGCACTGTATCTATTGCCCTATCGTATGACTACTCGAAAATTCTTTTATGGTACCTGGATCTGATTCCAAGTATATTCCTTCCAAGCAATGGATAGAGCATGTGTCTTATCTATTCCAAAAGCATGACATTTTGGCCCCCAAGCCATTGACAACAACTGCCATGTGATTGTTGCCCATGTTCGTTTCCCACTGACAACAACCGGTGTTTAGATGTTCTCTCTGACAAGATCTACCCCTTCGATTAGACGTGTTGCTTTCATAAGATGTCTTGTCTTGTGGATAGTTGACGTCCCTTTGTTGATATTTAAAGGCTGGACAACAACAACATTCAACCGAGGGATAGATATACAATCGATAGAGTCACGAAATTCAATTATGTGTAATAGGGCTAGTCTTTTTGCCTTGTAAAAGGCACCCTTGTAACTAGTTCATTGCAATAAAGAGCATCCATGCTCTCTCCCAAGGATTTTAGCCATTTTTCTCACATTATTTGTAAGATCGGTGGCTTGATTGTTGACAACTGACGCCTTCCATGGGGAAGAATGTACAAGATCCTTGAAGATCTTCTTCGTTTAGTAGTCCTCATTCTTCTCTAATCCCTGCTGTCATCACTAATGCGATCATGATAGGGATGTGAGGTGAGGATAACTGATTCGATTTGGCAGATTACGCCAACCTCGACATGGACGTATGCATCGACTCTATGGAACATGATGTGTTGCCATCATCCACTTCCATCTTATTATCGCCGCTAGGGGAAATTAGTGAAATCGATCGGATGGAAAAAGATTTACCGTCCCCATCAGTGGTACTCCCAGAGGAACTAGTTGTTTGACGTCCTCTACTCACAACATCGATCCATATATGTATAGTGGTCTTTGCGGGCCTCCTCTTCAGAATAATCTCTCGAGTGATGAAGCGTCACAGCAAGGTCACTGGAGAATAAATCCACAAGGTTCTGGAGCAGAGCTGTTCTAATTTGGACTTGCATTGGGATTCATGGCAGGTCTCTGGGTGGATTTCATGCTAGTAATTCGGTAAGTCTAGAAAGAAAGAAACACACGGCTTTTCAGTTCGGTAGCTACGACCTCAGCTGCCCTCGTTTGCTAAGATAAAGACGAGGCCAGGACTTGGATCCCACCATTTGAGTTGGAGCCAATTTGAGTGCTTTTGTTTCCCAGTATTGTGTGTAACTTAGAACCTGCCAGTTGTTCAACCGTGTTCACCGCTTCTAAGGGCATCTCCAATGGTCTGAGTCAGCTATCTATATGCATATACACATCAGCATATATCCTATGTGGAGGAAAGAGAGTATGTAAAAAAAATCGAGCCAGCTCTTCCTTAAGCACTAGTCTATAACGCTAAACGAGGCAGCCTCAATAAATTCTGTGTGTGCATGTAAGCATCAAATAGCTATCCTTATAGATAGTTCTTTAGAATGCTAGCTTTAGTGTGTACTATATAGATGATATGGAAGTCTTATAGTTAGTTGCTAGCTATAACCATTGGAGATGCCCTAAGTGTTTTCTGTAACTAAGGTTAACGCTTAAAACTTTTTTCCAGCTTTAAGTAATTACGGCAGCCCTCCTGGCACCGTTCCTTAAAAAAATATCTACTTGTACCGGTGGTGCGCCCAGATAATTTATTAACAATCAGCATTATCTGGTAATCGGATATCCATCCACCTACCCACAGTATTTTCCTTGAAGAGTACAACAAGGACGGACGTCATATGCACACCTGCACATATGTGCACGCGGCTACTACGCAAGCTAGAAATTTTGTGAACGCTTTGTGGACGTATGGAATGTAGACGTGTGGTTGTTCCTGACGTTCAATGCGTCTTATTAAATAAGACACAACACACCAGGATGATCCTCCAAACCAAACTGAGATGGATCGGAAGGAACACACTAGCCCCCACCACAGATCGCGATCCGATTATACGTACTACTGTTGATCCGTACTTTCGGTTGGTAGCAACTGGGATGCATGGCCGCATGGGCGACTCAAGTCGAGCACTTGGCACCCTCCTCTTAACCCCGGTAGCTAGTCCTGTTTATTTTGATTTAAATTTCTTGTTTATTTTTTTACTATTCATAAGTTTCATCTTTTTCTAACTTTTTAGCATTTTTGAATTTTTTGTCGGTTCTTTTCTCGTATTCGTTTGCATTGTTTATGATAAGTTAACCCGTTTTCTTTATTTTTATATTTTTTTAATTTAGTTACACCAAATAAACTATTATCGGTTATAGTATAATTTCAACCAGTTATAATATAATTTCAATTATAAATCAATTTATTTTAACCTAACCGAGTGGCACCGAGTCTCCTTCTTACCAATGCCATCGGCCAACGTCCTTCATTAGTGCCGCCATTTAAACCCGACGAAACTATTGGTCAAAACAAGATGGACAAGCAGTCGATATTTTTTTGAGAGAGCCACTTATTATTAAGCGCCTGTTCTTTTTTGCTGCGGCTTGTGGTTTTTAGTTACGGCTTGTGACTTTTGGCTGTTTGTACGAGAGATTACAGAGTAACAGAAACTCACGTGCGGTTTTTGCCGATATAAATGAAGTCAGTAAAGTATGTACTACAATTAACTAGTAAATCCTATCTTAAAAAAATATTTTGTTTAAAAGTTAGTTACTGTAGAAATACCAAAAACAGTATTTAAAAACTGAAAAGAACAGGATCTAATTCGGTGATCCAAGGTGCGAGCGGCTCTCTCTCTCTCCCCCGGCGCTTACGACGGAGAGAAGACGCCGTGCAAAATAGCAAGCGTACGTATGCCGCGCAGGGTTCGAAGAATGCAAGGGAAAAATCCATAACACTTAATAATTAGTCACTTCTTTTTAATTATATCCTCATATCTTATTTTCATTTTATTTTGCCCCACATAAGGTAAGTTCTGTTTCAACAACGATTTCAATACTTATTTAAGTTATTTTAATACTTTTTCAAGGATTTGAGTGATTTCGGTTTTTGTAGTAGTACAATTTCAGCATTGAATCGTTAGGATCGCAACTTGACACCCTCTACGCGAACAATCCATCTATGTATATCGGTAACAATGGTCTTTGTGGGCCTCCTCTTCAAACGATTTGCTCTGGAGGCATGGCATCAAAGGAAGTTGACGGTGATCACAGGAGAACAACTGCACATGTCCCTGACCCAATGTTTTGCTTTCAACTTGGGCTTGGGTCAGGATTTATTGTTGGCCTCTGGGTTATATTTTGTGCCATGCTCTTCAAGAAACAATGGAGGATTGCTTATTTCCGCTTTTTTGACAAGGTGTACGACAAAATATACGTGTTTGACATTGTCACTTGGGCAAGTTTGGCACAAAAGACAGCTACAAATTAAGCTAATTTGGAAGCTTGGCTAAATGGCAACTGCAAAATCTAGTCACATTAAAAATTAATCGGTTGGTAGTGTGTGTGCGCACGTGTTTTTCTGGTGCCATGGTGCTGGCACGTTTATTCGGTTATGCATGTTGTTTCCATTGAAGTTAAAACAATAAATGTTGATCAGTTCATGTAATGTATGTACACCTCATGTAATATATGTACACCTTCTGTTTGTACTTGTCATGAGGCCAAGCAATGAATGTTATGGATTCCAGCCATGTCTTTTGTGTTTTGGTTCAGGGATCGAAGGTCTCAACCACAAGAACCCAACTTGGTGAGAGAATAGATAAATTCATCTAGCTTAACCTGTAAGTAACAAATGAATCACACGTAAACACTTAATCTATGCGGAAGGGGTGCCCGGCTCTACCTGACAAGCATAGCAATTTTAACAGGATCCAATTGGAACAGAATATTTTTGTAGGATCTCAATAGCAAAGCATAGGAACTCACATGGCAAGAATCTTCTATATACATTCCTTCTATATACATTCTTATTGGGTTTCTACAAAAAAAACGTCGCTGCACGCACTGCTACAGACAGCCCTATCACAGACGGTTCGGAACCGTCATCACAGACGGTTCCTGAACCGTCAGTGCTTAGGTGTCAGTGATAGTTGGTGGTTATCACAGACGGTTCCCGAGCAATCTGTGATAAAAACATTACAGACGGTCTTGATTACTAACCGTCTGTGATAGACGAGTATCACAGACGGTTGTTTATCAAAAACCGTCTGTGATAGTCTTTTATCACAGACGGTTTTTGTAAAAAACCGTCTGTGATAAAAGACTATCACAGACGGTTTTTGATAAACAACCGTCTGTGATACTCGTCTATCACAGACGGTTAGTAATCAAGACCGTCTGTGATATACACAATATCACAGACGGTTTGTATTACTAACCGTCTGTGATATTGTGTATATCACATACGGTCAGTAGTAAAGGCCGTCTGTGATATCAGTCACACCACAGACGGCACTCTTTGAAACCGTCTGTGATATGGTATCACAGACGGTTTTTAACAACGAACCGTCTGTGATACCAAGTGCATCATCCATTTTATTTGCTGTTTCTTGGCTAGCCTCAGGATATGCTAGCCATGCCCTCTGAAAGCAAGCAAGCAAGCAGATTACAGATAAATGACAGATATAAGTTAATTGCAACTCATAGTAAATTACAACAAAATTCGATACACAGAGGAATGTAACAATATCACAATATCACATATATAGAATGAAAATTGTTACACAAAATCTGATAAATGAATTCAATTGAAGGAATTGTTTGATTTGTACAGTTGAATCCAATGTTTCAACATCTAATTATCACCATCGCCGACGTGGAACTCTCCCCTCTTATTTATGACCTCTGCTAGCAAGAATTGGGAGATGATTGCACGAATTTCGATGAGATTGTCAAGATCATATGCACTTCCGTCGAAGTTCACCCGCTGTCGCTAGGAGCAATGTTAAGTCATTAATTAGCATGTGTGTGTAATATAATCAGAAAATAATAATTATTGGAAGGACCTGACAAACCTCTGGATCATTGATCTTAGTACCCATGATTTCCTTCATATGGCGGCAAACGTAGAATCCACACACGTTGCCCTGTAGCTGCTGGTGGCACTGCAAAAATAGAATTACATACATCGGTATTGTCAATTCTAGAGGCATTATAACAAAGTATGATATTGGATTGTTGTGTTGTAGCGGGTACCGGAAATCGTGTGTTGTGTCGTAGCGTGTCACTGGATTTGTCGTGTGTTCCTCCTTGGGCAACATATTCGGCAAACGCCCTACGTGATTCAAAAAACTTAGCCTCGGCCGTGGCAAACAAAAGAAATATTACAATAGAGTTATGTATGGAGGAAATGAGTTTACCTGTTAAGTACTTCTTGCACACGACTGAAGTCGTGGTTGCTCCTAAGGAGGGAATCAAGGTATATTACCTTGCTCCACTTTGGTACAATCACAATCAAAATCCAGTGATTCCTAGTCATATGTGTCGCCATAGTGATTAATCCTAAGTTCATGCTGCATGTAAAGTACAAATGAAACATATGTGTGGCAACTAGTGAAGCACTTACCCTTGGTTGAAGGGTACCATGACGTACTCCTTGTCGGTGTGAGCAATCAATCCCCTCGTTATGTAACCTTCCACGAAGGATGCATCTGCGTTGATAGATTGCTCGGAGACCAAGTGAGGGTCGAGGAAACCCACCGGTCGTCGCGATTGCCGGGCTTGTTGGATCATGTATCTATACATAAAGAAAGAGTAATGACATTTATCTGTATAACGTGAATGTAGAACTTCATTGTACAGTACACTTACAGTGTCCAGCATCGTAGAAGTGAGACGTCGAGTTCGTCGAGATTGAATAGTAAGAATAAATCTTCGAATGTCACGACGATGTAGCCCAAGTCATGGAGGAAATGCGTCTCGTTATATTTCACAGTGAATGCACTCTGCCGGTTTGGCTTCATGTTGGACTTCTCCATGTACCAGGCATGCAATGTATTGCAAATCATACCAAGCTGGCGTAATTGTGAATCGGGCACCAACGACACTCCTAGAATAAACTTCCATGGCACGGGACCCGGCTTAATTTTCTTCGCATGAGCCTTGGAGGCCTTGGAGCCTCGCTTATGATATGTTCTCGGTGGCGTCTCGGCTGGAGCCGATGCAACAGGCTTTACTGGATTTGGAGGTGGAGGTGGAGCCACCGGAGCCGATGTGCCAGGTCCAGGGCGACGTCCCTCTTGGGCCACTGGATGTGAAGATTGTGGCACGGACATGTCGAGGACAATGTCCCTCTTGGGCCACTGAATGAATGTGTGGACGGCATCCCCTAATGTCTTAATCTCTTCGTTTGGGGGCTTCTCAAGAGGGACGGACTTAAAAATATCATTAATCATGTCCACCTGGACCTTTATGAAACCGGTGTCTACTTGTACACCGTGCACCAGCGTCCCTGGCAGCAATGGATACACCATGCCGCGCTCAGCATCAACGGGAATAGAGCCAAAAAGCCTGACTTTGAGGCTGCAAGGCATGGGCTCCTACATAACGATACAAGAGATGAGTTAAGGCGTCCACCAGAGAGATCTATGTACCATTCTAAAGAGGTACATTACCTGAATGTCATCAATACGTAAGTGGGCGTCGCTATGTTCAGAAATTGGTGTGGACGCGCAGCTACTGCGACGTTGAGGGGGACTGGGTACCGCAGTACTAGGAGTGGGTTGCGATTGGTTGCGGACTTGTCTCAGTTCTTCCCGCAACGAATCTATCTCTCCTCGAAGTGAGGCAGTCTGCTCTTGAAGTGAGGCAGATAGTTGTTCCTCAAGTTGAGCACGAAGCTCCTGTTTTATTTGTTCGCTGCGGTACGCCTTGGATCTCTTCCTACTCCTATATGTGTCGGAGTAATCTGGAAATCCGTGCCTCCAAGGTACATAAACCCCCATGCCTCGTGTGCGACCTGAGTGCTCCTTGTTTCCCAAGGCCTATGATAGTAAATCTATCTCCCTATATTCTTCAAAGGAGCCACGAGAAGATTCGGTAGTCAATGATTGCTGCAAGAGGCAATTAATCATGTTATTTTTGAACCCATGAATTTCGAGAGGTGTTAACAACTATGTTGTTTAACATATTTTACCAGGCGTTGGGACACTTCCTCATCTGCGGGGTTTTTGAAAGAGACACCCGAAGATGTGGTTGATGACCTCGCTCTTAGCCAGTTTCGAGCGCACTCGTTTGCGATCCCGGCAAATGGCGGAGAGGCCTCCGATCGGATTGCGACCTCATCCTGCATCCTCCATTGCGGGATTTTACCCGCGTACCCAGCAGTGCCGAGTCTGTGAGGGTGCGTGTTTTGTGACTGGAGATCCTTGTGCGCCGCACTTTGTTGTACAAATTCGGTCGTCGTCTTCATCTGCACAAAGGCCTCCCATGTTTCCGGCGACACGAAAGGATACTTCGTGAAGGGCGTGACATCCTCGACCACGTACTTCGTCACAAGAGTGCTCTTAAAATTCTTCCATGCTTTTCCCATCGCGAGGAGCGCCTGCCGTTGCACGAGTCCCTGTGCTTCTGCTGGGATCTCAAACGAATTTGTAAGTTCCTCCCATAGCTGATTTTTGTGATCCTTTGTCAAATCTTTCCAGCTTGCTATGGTGATGGGGACCCGTTGCCTTCCAATTATCCCGCAGGTAGTCCGAAATGATGACGCTGCTTTCGTCGGTTCCAGAGGGACCCCATTCGGAGAGACCACCGTGATGGTCATTCGGCCCTCTGGCCTTTTCGATACTCCTCGGCCACGTTTAGATTTCGCAGTCTTGGGAGCGTGAGACCCAGATGACGACGACGAAGACTGTGTGGACGTCATCTCTCTTCTAAGAAAAAACTAACTGAAGTGAGCTATGGACCCAGCTTGTCAAAGTTCTATGAATCAAGTGACACAAACCAGTGCATCAAGTTCATTGAACAAGATACACTGGAGTGTGTCACTTGCTTTATGCCCTTTGACAAAGTTCTAATGATTAACTAATTGCAGTGAGCTATGGGCCTTCTAAATAGACCTTGCAGCTAACAAGTGCAGCATATATTATTGTTACAAGGTTCTATGAAGTGCCTACAGTGAGCTAAACAACTACAGCATATATTATATGCTACATAAAATACATGTGAAGCATATAACATAAAATTCATGTGAAGCATATAACATAAAATACATGTGAAGCATATAACATGTGAAGCATATAACATAAAATTCATGTGAAGCATATAACATAAAGCTAACATGTGAAGCATATAACATGTGAAGCATATAACATGTGAAGCGGCGTCGGGAGGGAGCGGCGTCGGGAGGGACCGGCGGCGGGAGGGACCGGCGGCGTCGGGAGGGAGCGGCGTCGGGAGGGACCGGCGGTGGGAGGGAGTAAAACCTAGCTAGCAGGGGCGCTGAAGGGTGGAGACAAGAGACTGCACCAGAGCAGACTCCGCAGACCTAGCTGCGGGTATTTAAAGATGAGCTATCACAGACGGTTCTATCAATATAACCGTCTGTGATATGACATTATCACAGACGGTTATATCTATAGAACCGTCTGTGATGTATTATCACAGACGGTTTGTTTTGATAAACCGCCTGTGATAGTTCACTATAAATACCCGCAGCTAGCTAGGTTCCTATGTCATTTTACAATTACAATATGGAACATAGATACATTTATGAAAAACACAAGCATAACCATAAATATAACTATTTCTTAGTTCCTTAGTCATTTTACAATTACAATGGAACATACATATACATTTATGAAAAACACAAGCATAACCAATATCATTTATTACACTTTGGCTATATCATTTTAAATAAAGCCCTTCACGATGATCGACACGCATATAGCTTGCTTCATCGCCTTGTTCTTCCTCGAGCCTGATGCCGTGTCCGAATGGAGGCAAATCATCAAATTGATTGTGCTCTTCCTCATCCACAACATTCTCAACCCCGACAATCCTTCTTTTTCCCTGAAGAACTACATGGCGCTTTTTATTTGCCGGGTCGGTTACATAAAATACTTGAACAACTTGCCTCGCGAGTACGAATGGTTCGTCTTTGTATCCTACACATTCGAGGTCCACGGTAGTGACGCCGTACTTGTCAACCTTTACACCCCGTGGAAGTTGGACCCAACGGCACCGAAATAGAGGAATTTTGAAAATTACGTAGTCAAGCTCCCAAATCTCCTCTACAAGCCCGTGGCATGAGCTTGGGCCAGCGGTACTGCCGTGCGCATCATAGGCATCTATGCGGACACCTGAGTTCTGCACTGTGCTCTTTCTATCTTGATCTGTTGTATAAAATGTGTAGCCATTAATGTCGTATGCTTGCCATGTCACAATTGTAAATTTTGGCCCTTTTGCCAACCATTGTAATGTTTCACTTGACGACCTCCTAGTCAATTGCGCCTTGAACCATTCGTTGAACTGACGGTTGTGTTGTCTCGTGATCCAAACTTCTGACTGGCCTGCATTCTCCTGACGTAGCATGTCCTTGTGCTGTTCAATATATGGGGTCACTTCAGTCATGTGTTGTAAAACCATGAAATGGGCTTGAGCATACGTATGTTGATCCGGAGTTATTGCTTTCCTCCCAATAGTCCCGATACCCTCTAGCCTCCTCTCGTGACGAGATAGAGGTACACCTATCGGCTCTACCTGAGCCATGTAGCCGATGTAGAATTCAATGACCTCTTCTGTTGTATAACCTTCGATGATGCTACCCTCCGGTCGAGATCGATTGCGTGCATAGGACTTCAGAATTCCCATGTACCTCTCGAAAGGGTACATATGACGTAGAAATACGGGGCCACATATTTTTATCTCTTTCACAAGGTGGACAATGAGATGGACCATGATATCAAAAAATGATGGAGGGAAATACATCTCTAGATGACATAGAGTTGTCACCACCTCGGTTTGCAGAGCATCTAGTCCATCTGGATCAATGACCTTCTGAGCAATTGCGTTGAAGAAATAGCATAGCCTTATGATTGTCACTCGAACCTTGTTCGGCAAAATACTTCTAATTGCAACAGGTAGCATTTGAGTCATTAGCACATGACAGTCGTGAGACTTCATGCCAATCAATTTCAAATGTTCCATGGAAACAAGTTTCTTCATGCTTGTCGAGTGACCGGATGGAACTTTCACACCATTTAAGGACTGGCACAATTCAGTTCTCTCGGACTTAGACAGAGTGTAACATGCTGGGGGAAGGTACGTCCGGCCTTTATCGGTCTCTATCGGTGCTAACTCGGTCCTGATGTTCATAGCGACCAAGTCACGCCTTGCGTTAACACCATCCTTTGTTTTATCAGGAATGTTCAGTAAGAGACCAATCAAACTGTCACATACATTCTTCTCTACGTGCATGACATCGATGCAATTGCGAACTTCTAAGTGCTCCCAATAAGGCAAGTCCCAAAATATTGACCTCTTTTTCCACATGTTCTTCCTCAATTTACGTCCCTTTCCAAACACAACATTTATATCCTTGACCATATCATACACCTCTTTCCCGCTAAAAGGTCTTGGTACTGAGTCATCCTCTTTTTTCCGTCAAATTGTTTCTTCATCTTGCGGTATGGATGATACTTTGGAAGGAACCTACGGTGACGCATGTACACAGTTTTTCGTGAGTTGTTCAACCACACACTCTCGGTATAATCTAAGCAGTGCGGACACGCTTTGGCTCCTTTTATACTCAACCCTGACAAGTTACCAAGGGCAGGAAAATCATTAATGGTGCAGAACAACATGGCCCGTAGAGTGAAGTTCTCTCGTTTGTCCGCATCCCATACATGTACCCCTTCATTCCACAGTATTGCAAGATCTTCCACCAATGGGGCTAGGAACACATCAATATCGTTGCCAGGTTGCTTCGGCCCTTGGATAAGTAGTGACATCAAAATATATTTCCGCTTCATACACAGCCAAGGAGGAAGGTTGTACATGCACAGAGTCACGGGCCAGGTGCTATGTCGGCTGCTCATGTTACCAAAAGGATTCATTCCATCTGTACTCAACCCAAACCTTATATTTCTCGGTTCCACACCGAAATCTACAAACATCCTATCGATGTTCCTCCACTGGGCAGAATCAGCAACATGTCTTATCATTCCGTCTTTCTTACGCTGCTCGCAGTGCCAACGCATCAATCTTGCATCCTTGCGGTTTGCAAATAAACGCTTCAAACGGGGGATTACAGGAAGATACCACATCACCTTAGCAGGAGGTCCTTGCTTCACCTCGATGCCCTTCCCATCATCAGAGTCATTTTTACGCTTGTATCGGGATGCTTTGCACACCGGACAAACATGTAAGCTAGCATACTCTTTACGGTACAGGATACAATCATTCCGACATGCATGTATTCTTTCTACTTCCATTCCTAATGGACAAAGAATCTTCTTGGCTTGGTAGGTGGTTCTCGGCAACACATTTCCCGTTGGAAGCATGTCCACTAGGAGACCTAATAATGCCGTGAAACTCTTGTCGGACCAACCATTGCTTGCCTTCAATTTTAGCAGTTCTAGAACTGATGACAACCTCGTGTATTGCGGCTTGTAGCCCGGGAACAAAGGTTTCTCGAAGTCCTCCATCAAGCCCTCGAATTTACCAAACTCTCTCTCACTATAGTTCCCTTCTGCATCACGTAACATCTGATCCAGATTGTCATCCTGCGACCTATCCTCATGATCGAAAGAACAGTCCACAACTGGCATATCGTTGTCTCCCTCGGCTATGTCATAACTATCTTCTTGTGTACTCTTCTCTTCACCGTGACTGATCCAACATTTGTACCCTTTTCTGAAACCCCTTCGAATCAAGTGAGCTTCAATCTGCGCTGAGTTGCTAAACATCTTCAGATTATCACAATCAATACATGGGCAATACATATATTTCATCCCCTTCTTCAACATATCCAGCTCGGCCGCCCTTCTAAAGGCAGACACGCCAGTAATGTACTCTTCACTCACACGGTTCTCAATATACATCCAGCTTCGGTCCATCTACGCTACACAAGTGACAAATGGGTGTCAAAAATGATTATTACCTCTACTACTAACCTCTGATCAGATCACTAAGAATGTTAAGTAATTGAATACTAATATCTGAACAGATCACTAAGAATGTTAAGTAATTGAGTACGCTAACCTCTGATCAGATCAATAAGAAGACGGTGATATTTTTTCACCCCCAACTTCCTAAAGCCGGCCGCCTTGATCCACCGATGCAGCGCAATGAAGACAGATCGGTGTTGACATCCTTCAAGCAAGTACACCAAGTAATTAATACTACGCAGAATATCACAGACGGTTCCAACTACAAACGGTCTATGAAAATTATATATCACAGACAGTTCGTATTAATACCCGTTTGTGAATTATCACCGACGGTTATTAATATTAACCGTCTGTGATTTCTGCCTATCATAGACGGTTCACATAAATAACCGTCTGTGATAGTCTCATTATCACAGACGGTTCGTAACACGAACCGTCTGTGATGTACATAATATCACAGACGGTTCGAAATATCAACCGTCTGTGATTTATGCGTATCACAGACGGTTCGTGTATAGAACCGTCTGTGATAGTCCTTCACAGACGGTTTACACTACAAACTGTCTGTGATAGTTACACGGGGATGAACTGTTTCGTCAGGCGCATGACTGCCAACTCGAAGCATATATAGCATAGCATTCGAGGCACATCCGAGGCCTGCTGCTGTGTCTTGAGGAATGCCAAGAGCTGGTCTTCAGATGTGGCTGCCACATCTGAAGACCAGCTCTTGGCATTCCTCAAGACACAGCAGCAGGCCTCGGATGTGCCTCGAATGCTATGCTATATATGCTTCGAGTTGGCAGTCATGCCCTGACGAAACAGTTCATCTTTCCCGACAAAATTCAAGGCAATTTTATTACAATAGTGCAAAGAAAAGACATTCCCAGATTCTTCGTTGAGCAGCCGACATAGCCGACTTCTTCGGTGAGCGACTATCCATCTGCTTCTTCCCACTCCTTTTCTACATCTCTGGTCTCTGTAGCACGTACGCCAGTAGTGATGATTCATCTACTACTGAATCATCGCTACTGGCGTACGTGATCCAGAGACCAGAGATGAAGAAAAGGAGTGGAAAGAGGCAGATGGATAGTCGCTCACCGAAGAAGTCGGCTATGTCGGCTGCTCACCGAAGAATCTGGGAATGTCTTTTTTTTGAACTTTTGTAATAAAATTGCCTTGAATTTTGCAGGAAAAAGAAGGATTGTTGGAGTGGACATCACATCTCGACAGTAGTCGGCATCGTCGAGGAACATGCAAATACAGAGGCAAGCAAGCAAATAAAATAATGTTACCCATACCCTCTGAAAATAATCAAATACAGAGGCAAGCACAACAACACATTCAAATCTATTACAGCTAACGAACCCTTCATGGCACGACGGTGCGTCTGAACAAAGACACACTTACGACAAGAGTGTGTTGTCCAGCCGCCCGCCGTGCCGCGACGGAGGCGCTAGCTCATAGCGGAGGGGAGATGCATGAAGGAAGCAAGCTAGTGGATGAACTCACGTGTGACTAGTACCGCTGGAAAGGTAGATGGGGTTATTAATAAGGGCTGAGTAGTGGGAGGAACTGTTGCCTGCCATTCCATGTGGAGAGAATGGACGGTCGAGATCGAAATCCTGGGTATACACCAATTATTGGTGACATACACCAATTATTGGTCAACAATTATTGGTGACCTGTGATTATCACAGACGGTTTGTTACACGAACCGTCTGTGTTGGCAAGATTATCACAGACGGTTCGAATTAAGAACCGTCTGTGAAAATTCACAGACGGTTCTTGTTAATAACCGACTGTGAAAATATCACAGACGGTTACCCGTATATACCGTCTGTCATAAGCTTCATACCAGAACGCTTCGCGCGTGTTTCGATGCGAGAACGCTTCGTGTTTCGATCGTCTAGTTAACGTCTCTCGATCGTTATACGAAGCGTCTATATCATTAATGTTTGGGTATACGAATCGTCTGTGCTAAAGGTTAAATATGCGCGCCTAATCCAGGTCTCTTCTACGTACGTACAATACAATATACAATACAACATGGCTTCTACTACTGTTCTTGTGATCATCTCCTTCCTCTCATCTGTTCATCACGAATTGTTCGGCCGGAACCTTACACAGGCGGCCAGCAATTTGCATCTAGAGCAGCTTCTCCGCACACGCCCTGCTCTCCTTCCCCGACTTTCTTGCATCCGTCAGCTTGACCTGATCCTCCGCCGTCGACGGAGGCGTCTCGCTGCCGCTCAAGAAAGGGAAACAGCCCTCACCCTGGTTCTTCTCCACAATGTGCGCAATGCGGAAGAAGCTCTACACGCATTGCAGAGACTGATGGATAGCCTTGCCGATCAAGCAGAAACGGCAGATTCTAAGGAATCTTTTCATGCTATCCTCTACGACATTATGGATGCTGCTGATCATTTGCCCAGGCTGCAGGAGGAAGTGCTGAGGACAAGGGCAATCTTAACGGTGTTCGAGAATTTAGCGGCTGATCCTCCAAGTCCCCAAGTTGAAGAAGAAGCTTACGAAGCCCAAAAGAATACAATCTGGGAAACTCTGTACCTGTGCGACTTTTGTAATAAATTTGCCTTTAATTTGTGATCTCTTGTCTCAGTAGTTCTATAGTTAAGTTATTTGAAGCAATGTGTACTTATATATTAACCTCTGATCTAGAATATGACAGACAAAGGGACACCACAGCCGGTTCTTGTGAAAAACCGTCTGTGAACATTCCCAGACGGTTCTTAACAACAACCGGCTGTGATAGTCGACACAACACAGACGGTTTTTAATAAAAACCGTCTGTGATATTCCAGTATCACAGACGGTTCAGAGGTAAGAACCGTATGTGATACTCCTTTTTCCCACCACAAATACCACAGACGGCCTTCAAATTAAAACCGTCTATAATAATTTACATTACAGACGGTTTCACAAAACCGTATGTGATTTGCCGTCTACTATTAGCCTTTCTGTAGTAGTGACGTCATCCGTTTGCGGCCGTCCAATCTTTCTCCTGTTCCATAGTAGTCGTTGGATCCGGTCGCTGAGGTAAAATATCAACCTAACCCTTTAGTAATGTTCAATTTCTTCTCCACTTATCCCCATCCATTTCCTTTTTACAATGCTATCCTCAAGTCCTTTCGCTCCCCCATCTCAACCCGCACTGCCTCCTCCCCGTGTGCTCTTCTCCAGTCACCCTTGCCTCTGTTGCTTGCTCGTGTGTCTCCGCCACCTCGCCTCTCTTCCTTAGCATAGTTGTGTCTGCCTCCACGACACCACCGCCTCTTCTTCTCTCTGCGCTGGTGCCTCCACCTGTCTCCGACGCCTCCTCACCATGTCGCCGTCAGCCAGGAGAAGTAGAGAGGGAGTACGTGGTCATGCGACAAATCCATCGGCGATGGTGCATGGAGGAGTGAGGATCAGCCGGTGATAGCTCGTGGAGAGGCATTAGGTGTAACAACTAGACCAGCCATGTCCTCAAGTTTTGACTTCGTATCGTGGAGTCGAGCGGTGCATGCATCAAGACGTGTCAGAATTCAAATGTGGTAATGGCTGGTGCATTCGAATCTGATTCGGTTTTCTCCTTCATGTGGGGACTCCTCTCCCTCACCTTATATATGTACTCCTGTAGTCTATAAGAATAGCAAGAGTCTAATTATAATATCTCCTCATACAATGAATTTTCGTTTTTTGTGCGTCCGTGGTTTTTCCCGCAAGAATTTTCCATGTTAAATCCTTGTCTCCCGATCTTTTAATCTTCAATTTCTGCTATATGTTTTATAACAAGTGGTACATTTTAATTTTCCATTTCTGCCATATGTTTTATAACAAGTGGTATCAGTGCTCTATATGCAAAATCAAAGCCACCTTCTAGGAAGAGGAGACTCCTGGGACAGCCCACGCACCTACCCCATCACCATACTAAGGTGGCACTCTATCCGGCTTCAGGCTTCCGCTGTGGGCTTCGGCTTCTGGCTGAAATTGCACTATAACAACTATTATTTTTTGAGAAAAAATGGAAAACAAAACTGTTATATCGTTATAGACAATGCAAAAGAATAAGAAAGAAAAGAAAAGGTAAAAAGGCTAAAAAATCTAAAATAAGCTAAAATTAGAAGTCGATGTGTTTCAAGTGACTTCTAACTTAAATAAACTAAAAGCTAAAAAAGTCAAAAGCTGAAATCATTTAGAGTTAAATGAGTCTAATTTTCTGTGTTCCCTCATGGCTCGAGAAAAGAAGCAGAAAGGTAAAACCACCGTCCAAAAGCCACCGAAACAACAAGCAGAGCCTCTGTCCTTGTGCCGCTACAGGAACTTCGTGCGAACCGCCTCTGTTTCACGAGGTGGGAGCATCTCCACACGCAGCTCCCGCTTTGTGGACTTCGCCATGTCGCTGCTCGGGAACTTGACAGACGGGGGGCCAGCGCCGAGCAAAGAGCGCGCGCAGAGCATGGAGCGCACGCTTCGCCGACGGTGCCCCGACGGGAGGCACCACACCACCAAGACGCTCCGCCTGGTCTACCGCAAGGACGTGCCGGTACGCCGAGGACTTGATCGCGCTCGTCAGTGCACCAAGGATGCAGCTCCACGTCCAGTGCAAGACGAGGCTGCCCAACGAGGACGCAGGCCTGTGGTCCGCCGATCTGCCGCCGGCGACCACCGAGTTGATTTTATGGGCCGTGCGGTTTGATCTGGGCGGTCAGCGTTGGGGCGTTCTCCGCTCCATGCGAATCGGCGGTTCTACGTGTGGGTGCCCTGCACGAACATAGAGGCAGTCCAAACTAGACCTACACATGCGGCCCGGCCTGATTTTCTTGGGTTGGTGAGTTTGGCCCGACAGGTCACGGGTCTAGCCCAGCCCAATATTAAGATGCAAAATATTATTTTAAAGGAAAAATCCATGAACACTCCTGCCTTTTCAATTTGCCTCCTATATCTCATTTCCATGTGCTTTGCTCCCGTAAGTTGAGTTGACATGCAGCTACTCTTCAGGTTGCATGTGAACACTATTTCTCGTTATTTTCCTTATCATTGACACTTGTTTCAATGATTTTACTACTTAATTAACTGATGCCAATACTTTTCCTTATTTTTATGCATTTGTGCATATATTCAATTAGAAAAAATATTGATTAATATTTCCTTTAACATAAATGAAATATTATTTTCTGTCTTCGGGCCAGCCTTGGACCAGGGTTGGGCTCAAGCCTAGCTCTTTGAGGGCCAGTCCAAAGCCTGGCCAGCATTTGAACACCTCAAGTTCTAAGGCATGTTTGCATACCTACTATTGTGCGATCATATACGGAATATTATGTTTTCTCGAAAATACTAGTAGTATCAAATTTTTTGAGGCATCCAGGTGTAATACAGACTGCGCTACTATATACTCCTTTCGTTGCAACTTATAAGATGTGTTTTGAGTGGGCACATGGATTAAAGAAGGTTATAAGACCAAGAAAAAGCGAAGAGACTTTTTTTTTTAATCTACAAGGATTTAAGTTCCAATTTATAAGCTGCCACCAGTCTAAAATGCATCGGAAGTCCGAAGGCTCGACTCTTTGCAGGATGTCGCCGTGTCCTCCCAAAAGCACCCACGACCACACGTCTTGTCTTGTTCCAGCGTCCACGCGAATACTTTACATTTGTTTTCTGTCTTGGCTTTCCAAATCTGGCCCGTGTATTGTTCATTTGTTCGTAACACTCCTTGAACTGTGCAAGATATGCTAGGAGAAAGAATGGAGAGGATGTCAGTTACAAATGCAAGAGAAAATAGGTGAAGAAGCATTTAGCAACTTCTGTTGAGTATTTTGTTTCCGTTTGAACAAAACTAGTGTTGTCTAATGCATGTAAACTGATTTGTTTGTATTTGTCGATCATCAAAATCATGGTGAATCCATTGATTTGGTTTTTTCAGTTCCAATTCCATTTGTGTTAATTCATAATTATTAGATTCTATGAAACAAACGTTTCAACCAGAACATCCAATTCATATAAAGCCGCTGCCTAATAAGTTATGCCAAATAAACTACACATTAACTCTTTGAGCTCCCTTGAAATTAAGGAGCGTCCATATGTATCCATCTGAAAATGCAAGTATACAACTCTATTGCATTGCCGTCAGCACTCTGCAGGCTGAGCAAAGTAGATAACAAAGACAAGAAGCTAAGCCTTCTTTTCCTTTTTTTTTTCCTTTGAGAAAGGCAATCTAATCGCCTAAAGAAAAGAAAGGACAATCTAAGCTTGATTTAAGCACAATGCCAACATGGGCTTCTTTTTTCGGTAGCCACGATGCAGACCAAGTCAGCAGATTTAAAAAAATTTATGCATCTAGCTTCTTACGCACGTCGTTAATTTTCTTCCTCCGTGGACTTTTATACTAGTAAACTCTATCATCATACCAGTTGGTCACAATTAGACTAGTAAACTCTATATCATACCAGTCTGTCACAATTAAATGCTCGTAAACTATCATGGCTCACGTGGCCATTATTAATATACAAATCTTAATGATGGCTCAAGTGGACATTATTACCGACATATCACGTGGCCAGGAAAGGAGATTGACGGACACGGACGACTCGGACGTTGACTCGAGCTGCTATTTGTAAGTGCGTGCCATCAAACCGAACGTTAAGCAAACAATCAGAGCAATAACCACCATGCATGCCACTGCGACCTTCTTGCTCCTCCTCGTCGCCGCCACCTTCTCAACTGTCACCCATGCACTGACGGTCGCCGATGCTGCCGCCGTGTGCCTACCGCACGAGAGGGACGCTCTGCTGGCCTTCAAGCGAGGCATCACCCATGACCCCTTGCACCGCCTCGCCTCGTGGCGCCGGGTCGAGGACTGCTGCCGGTGGAAAGGAGTCCGGTGCAGCAACCGGACCGGCGGCCATGTCTTTGAGCTTCGACTTCGCAACGTGGCCGCAAATGAAGAGATGGGTTTGGTCGGCCGGATAACTCCATCTCTACTCTCTCTGGAGCATCTGGAGCACCTTGATCTCAGCGGGAACTCCCTGGAGGGCCCGATTAGTCGTTTTCCGATGTTCTTGGGCTCTCTCGAGAACCTGAGATATCTGAACCTCTCCGGCATACAATTCACCGGTATGCTACCTCCTCAGCTCGGTAATCTTTCAAAGCTGCACTATCTAGACCTCTCCGGCACATTTAGTGATTTTTTGTTTGAAAGAATCCTGTCAACAGATTTATCATGGTTAACAAATCTACCTTCGCTACACTATCTCAACCTGAACGGGCTAAATCTCAGCATGGTAGACGATTGGCCTCATGTCATGAACATGATTCCGTCTTTGAGAGTCCTCTATCTTTCTGGATGCTCGCTTGAAAGTGCAAACCAGTCACTTCCACACCTAAACCTCACGAAACTTGAGGAGCTCGACCTTTCCATGAACCAGTTTGACCACCCAGTTGCTTCTTGTTGGTTTTGGAACTTGACAAGCCTCAAGTACCTCGACCTTGCATCGACCCATTTGTACGGTCAATTTCCAAATGCACTAGGAGACATGACGTCCCTCCATGTCTTTGATTTTTCACTCAATGCCGCAGGCATTATAGCGCCAAACTTGTTGAGGAACCTATGTAATCTGAAAATTCTAAACCTTGAAAGGAGCCTTTTGTCTGGGAACATAACAGAATTATTTGAGAGTTTGTCGCATTGTCCATCTAAGAAACTGCGGGAATTGCATTTGGCAGGCAACAATATCACTGGAACGCTACCGACTGGGATGGGCAAACTTACCAGCTTAGTCACTCTTGACCTCTCTCACAACAAACTCACTGGATCTGTACCCTCCGAGATCAGTATGCTCACAAACTTGACTACGATGTACCTAAGCTCCAATTACTTGGATGGTGTCATCACAGAAGAACACTTTGCTGGTCTACATAGCCTAAAATACATAGGCTTGTCTGATAATCACTTGAAGATTGTGGTAGGTCCTGAGTGGTTACCCCCCTTTAGGCTAAAATGTGCATATTTTGCATCTTGCCAAATGGGTCCCCAGTTTCCAGCCTGGCTTCAATGGTTAGTGGATATTAAGGAGATAAACATTTCAAGCAATGGTATAACTAATCAGCTTCCAGATTGGTTTTCTACAGCATTCTCAAAGGTTACATTTTTGGACATCTCCAACAATCGAATCAGCGGTGGCTTGCCACCAAATATGGAAACCATGTCATTAAGGTATCTCTATCTAGGTTCAAACCAAGTAACTGGACAAATACCTACGTTGCCGAGAAACCTCACCGATTTGAGCCTCTCAAAAAACGCTCTTTCGGGACGTGTTCCAGAATCTATCTGTAAATCTAAAGAGTTGGCGATCTTAGATCTACACGACAATCATTTGGAGGGAGAATTTCCTCAATGTTCTGGGATGAAAGGTCTAACAGGTCTTCGTTTAAGTAACAACAGGTTCTCAGGCAAGTTCCCATCTTTCCTGCAAAGCTTCTCACATCTGGTTTTTCTAGATCTGTCAAGGAACAATTTCTCTGGAAGATTGCCTATGTGGATTGGAGACTTGATGGGATTACAATGTCTAAAGCTAAGCTACAATACGTTCTATGGGAATATTCCATCCAGCATCACCAATCTTAGACATCTTTCTCATTTGAATCTAGCAGGCAATAAATTATCAGGTGCTATACCTTGGCATTTGTCAAATTTAACAACGATGGCAGGAAAGCATGACCGATATGTACTCTTTTCAAAAGATATTTATAATTTTTCTATGGTCATGAAGCGGCAAGAACGTTATTACGGTGATGACATGTTTAACATTGACTTGTCGTCCAACTGCTTAACTGGTGAAATTCCAGAAGATATAGCTTCTCTAGCATTGATAAATCTGAATTTGTCAATAAATTTCTTGAGTGGAAAAATTCCTGATACGATTGGGTCCATGCAACCATTGGAATCATTAGACCTCTCAAGGAACAAACTTTTCGGAGAAATCCCACTCAGCATATCAAATCTAACATATTTGAGCTACCTAGACTTGTCGCACAATAACCTGTCTGGAAGAATACCATCAGGATCACAACTTGATACCCTCTACGCGAACAATCCATTTATGTATAGCGGCAACAATGGTCTTTGTGGGCCTCCTCTTCAAACGAATTGCTCCGAAGGTATTGCATCAAAGCAAGGCAAAGGTGATCACAAGAGAACAACTGCACATGTCCCTGAACCAGTGTTCTTCTACCTTGGCCTTGTGTCAGGATTTGTAGTTGGTCTTTGGGTGGTGTTTTGTGCCATGCTCTTCAAGAAAACATGGAGAATTGCTTATTTCTGCTTTTTCGACGAGGCATGTGACAAAATGTATGTATTTGTGGTCTCAATTGGGCAAGCTTGGCACAAAAGAACACATTAAGCTAATCGAGAAGCTTGGCTAGACCGCTAGAATAGCAATTGCAAGTCGAGTCATAAGATTACGAATAAAGGAGCTGGTAGTGTGTCTTTCCCTGTTGCCATGGGGCTGCCGTGTTTATTTCATTGTATATGTTGTTTGCTTTGAAATTAAAATAATAAATGTTGCTTAGTTCATGTAATGTATGTCACCATCTGTTTGTACTTCTCATGAGGCCAAGCAATGAATGTTATCAATTCCAGCATGTCTTATGTGTTTCTGTTCAGTAAGTGATGGTCTCAACCCTCAACCACAAGAACCCATCTTAGAGAGAGAATAGACAAATTCATCTTGCCTAACCTATAAGTAACAGAATGAATTAAGACGACCTTTAAGCCCTATCAAAGGGGCACCAATCTCTACCCGACAAGCGTACCAATTTTAACAGGAGCTAGCCAACTGAAACATAATATTTTCGTAGGTTTGCAATTGCACAGCACAAGCACTCACACGGCATGAACTGAACATTAAGCTGATAGGCTATTGCGATCAATTAAAGCATTAAGCTTTGTAGTATCGTATGGCACAATCAGAAGGGGTGACTGATTGCCTCCACTTTTGAAACTTGAAATCAAAAACTCAAAGCAAAAGATAAATAATCTAAATTACCGGATGTAGTTTTTGACCACAAGCTATTCGACCACGAGCTCGACTGCTTGCTACAATCGCTTTTGCATGTAGTCGAAATCTCCCTTCACTTGAGAAGCTTTGACCGATTGAATGCTTTGCCCGCTCGAACGAGTATAAGCCGAAGATAACACCGTGCTTGTAGCACACTGGCGAAAACTCAAAAAAGCAATACTGAGGAAAAACACGCTGTCGATGAACTTTTCTTGTAAAAAATCTGATCTATTGCTTCTGTATCATATCTGTGGTTACAAAGTACCCTCACAGTACCCCTAAAGCTCTAGCACAAAAAGCCTCATGAAAGTCATGACTAAAACCTTTAGCCTACCTCTGCTTTTATATGTTAGATCCCCAAACCGTGTTTGACTCAAACACAAACATGTAATCCTATCTCTTCCATAAATCAAGGGACCCGAAACCCTTTCACACATATGTTTTAATCAAATTCTATCTCTTCTAAGTTATGGACTCCATCCACAAATCCTAACCCAACACGCGACGAAGCCTCCAGGAACGCACCTCCCATAGTTCCATCTTGCATCACCATCTCACATGTCAAAGCCTCTAGGACCGCACCGCCCGTAGCTTCTTCATGCATAACCATCATGTCTTGAAGCCTCTAGGGCCACACCATCCCATAACTTCTCCACAAATCACCACCTTTGATATCCACGTGCTCCAGCGTTAGCCCGATCACCTCGTGTGACATCCTATAGCACGCCACATAACCATATGGAATACTACTATGGAACGTCATCGCCAAAGTAAAAAATAAATAAGAACAACAAAAGAAATCGCAAAAAGTTTAAAACTTTATTCTCACTTTAATAGAGAACCAACAGAAGATGGAATAAATATTTAAAACATGGGACCGGTCCACTTCTAACCAAATAAAAAAATGAATGAAACAACAAAATAGAGGCAAACCACAGTGCTTAAAACTCGAGTGCTCCCACCCATGCATGATGCTATCACTCCACTGGCCTTTTACCTGAGACTGAAAAGTACAAGTGTGAGATTTGGAAATCTCAGCAAGTACCCAACAATGATCGCAACACAGTGAGTAAAGACAAAAAATGCAACCACGTGAAATAAAAGCAAGCATGACAAGTAAGCAATGGACATAAGGCAACCAATGAACAACTGATATCAGAAATACTATCATGAATGGAAGACGGATATTATGAGAATTGTGTATTAAAGATAGTTGTTATGTGACAAGTTATAGCAGGTTATAGCAAGGGTGCCGGCGACCTCATCCCACATACCCGGTTATACAAGAATAGCCAGGCACAACCTTGTCCTCGACTGTATAACCGCAGACGGAGTGTAATATCCTATGTAACGAGAATGTACAGCCCCCCGTACGTTACCAGGTTGGGTGGAAATGACCCCTATATGTGGGTAGCCCCGGCGTGATAACCCTTAATTTGTTATTTAGTGAATTATCCATGATATAATTAGAGAGTTGTGATTGAATTAAGGTAAAGTTATGAGGGTAACGATTTAATATAATGAGACCGAAGAGACGGATTGGTGATACTAGGTGATAAAGTAACCGATACATCATGGACAGATTATATAGAACAAAATTAAGGTAACTAAGAGATGGCGATGATAAGGCTATAATAAAGTTATGAGAAGTGAAAGGATGTGCTAGAGTTGAAAATAGAAAGACATAGTTTCTGATATGAGGGCAATGTGGAATGACGATAAGATGATAGTGATATAGTAATCAACCTAAAGAGGTATTATAATGTAGCTCATACAAGGTTATCAACCAATCAAGTTTTATTATGTGATAAGTGATTATTAGTCAGATTAATAGGTTTGATACATACATCCTTCATGATTCAAATACAACATCATACGATTATTGGAACATAATATTAGAAACTAAAACATAGCAGCCTTAACATCGAAAGAGCATCAATAATTTAAATCTAAGATAAACATATTTGTATATTACCCCCCATTAACGATTTAAGCATACATTCTAAAACACTAATTAAAAGCATTAATCCTAGAACATTTTAACTGGGCATTCTAATAAACATAATAGCAGGTGAACAAGTTAGCCTATAACATCGTTGCAAGAATACAATATTAAGAGTCTAAAACTGGGCAAGTATGAACGATATGATAATAACCAGACAAGCATTAGTGATATGTTAATGACCAGGTAACTTTAGTGATATGATGCTAGCCAGATATTTTGGTGATATGATAATGGCCAGATAACTTTTAGCAATTAGCCAGGTGACTTAGCGATATGGCAATTATTAGATAACTTTAGTGATATGATAATGGTAATCAATGGCAAGGTAACAGGTATTCTGGAAACACGTGATATGCGAAACGTAAAGGTTACGGCCGCGAGGTACTTGCCTTGAATACGTTCGGCGGATTCGCTGCACGAAGGATCCGGGGTGCACAACCATTCGAACGTTCCCTCAAAGACCAAGTGTGACCCGGCTGCTCTGGCCCAAGTCCTTTTCTCTTCCTCGTACTCAAACCATCCTGGCATCATTCATTCCCACCGACCGCGCTCCAGGAAAAGTCCCCATCTTTGGACCTCACCACATGGCAACGGCCAAGGCCACCAGCCCACCACGGAGCAATGGCTACGGTACCACTAGTACCACTACAGCTCACAGCACGCACAGCCAATTGCAGGCCCGAAGCAACCGAGGCAGCCGAAGACACCCTGCCGCTCAGGCATTCCGTCGAACACCTCGCGTGCACTGCCGAGACACCCGCCGGCTCGCTCCGGTATTTCGTCGAACACCACGCGACGCCGCCGCCGTTGCCATGGCTACACTCGCGCGCGCGGCCACTCCGCGCAGCCTTGGACCACGCCGCTCCGCCTCAGCTGCGTCGCGGCCACACCAACCTACCTCGGCCGCATCGCGCCCACGCCACTCTGCTTGCACTGTCGTGCGCCTACGCCAGCGTGCGCCCGTGTCGTCTCGCACCTCGCGCCTACGCCAGCGCGCTCCCGTGTCATCGCGCACCTCGCGCCTACGCCAGCTCGTGCCCGTGTCGTCGCCTTGGGCTGCGCTGCTCTGCCATGGCTGCGGCACGCCCCCGCGCTGCTCCGCTTGGAGTCAATCATGGTCAACACACGGATCGGGGCTGCACTGATGGAGCAGCTGAGGCCAAGAATGATCGAGGATGCTGAGTGAGATGGCTGAGCTCAAATATAGCACAAGAAAGTGAGAAAAATATTGAAGGAAAGTTCGAACGCCAGGTTGACCATGTGGCTTGGTCGGTCCAAGTGAGGCATGGTTCGGTGGAATTGGAACAGGGGAGACTTGCTGACATGTCGTAAGTCGGTGGTGTACCTACACATGGCAAGCATAGCGATTACTTGCAATGGAAGGAGAAAACCGAGTTAAGAAAGGGTATTTTGGTGAATTGACCAAAAAACAAAAACTACCTTGGAAGAAAACCACGGCGATTGAGCGATGCTTGGAAGAGTAGTTTAGGTCAAGAAGAAGTTGAGAATATCAAGCTGGATCATGGTTAAGGACTTAATAGATTGAGACTTATGCTCTTTAGAAAACGTGTATAAGTGTAGTTTGTGAGTTAAAACTCATGTGCGGAGGATTAACGGGATTTTTCTTTTTGCTAAGTGGATATTACTAAAGGTTAGATAGGTATTGGTTGCTTTATCTATTTAATGAATTGGAATGAAGACTTGCTAGTTAACCATCCAATCATCCTCTTATTGATACCAAGTGTTCTAGGGTTAGGGTTTGAGAGAAGTTGAGTGTTGTGGTGTGCTCTCTTTTCCTCCAAGTGGAGTGGCTGTAAAATATTTATCCTCAAGTAGCAATATATTAATTTTTGTTCATATCTATGGATTGATCTTATGTTGATTGATTTGCTCTTGTTTTAGTTGGTTTTGGTTCTCTGTCCCCCTTCTTGGTTATGTTGTGCCAAAAACGTGTAAGAGATGAAGATGACTCTCATAAATCAATCCTAATATATCTAGATACTTTGTTTGCAAGTTCTTGAAGAAACCTGTTTTTACTTGAAATTAGCCTCCCCGAGTGATTTCTTGATCTAAGTATTTTTGTCTCGATCTTTTGGTGTTGGTGTTTGCTGTGACATGTGGAAATATATCTAGGGCCATCTTCTACCCACAAGCAAGTTATATTCACCGTTTTCGTGTCTTGCTTGACTTTAGTGCAATCTTACTTAAATATGAAAAAGGTTTGAACTTTGACATGTATTCTTACAATCCTGGGTTAAAATAGATTCCTGAGACCTTAAGTAAGGTGTGTGCAAAACTTCATAGCATTTGGACTTGTAATTTAGAAGTTGCACTAATTCTTAGATCTCCTTGGGTTAATTTCAATCAAGAGGCCGATCAAAATGACTTGGACCTAACGGCGACCGGCAGCAGTAGCCGATCAGATCGTCAGAGTTTAGTATTTTTCCAATGGTTATTCTCTTGAGCGATTTATTTCGTCTTTATTTGCTGTTCATCCTATTCTACGTAACTCTATAGTTATTTAAATAAAAAATTAAAAATATTTAGAAAAATTTTAAACGGCATCATTCACGGCTCGTTATGTTTCGGTCTACAATATCCATTCTCAACATGTCTAATTAGAAGAAAAAAAATGTTTGCCCACGTCACGCGTACTTGTTCATCATAATGTGTGACCGCCAATCGCAGCGTGAGCTTCTGTGAAAACGAGCAATTAATTACCCAGCCGCCGTATCAGTCACGGTGGGCAATCGACCGCCGCGCGACTCACGACAAGCACTGCAGGGACTCCGACGAAATATAAGAGCAAGTTTAACAGAAGAGGTGGCTGTCACCTCTAAGACTAGCTAAATAAGTAAAAAGAGTTGACAGAATCTGTATAATCTCCTTCGTTACCTCTACTAAAGTACTCAAACATTTAATACTTATTCTATACAATAAGTTGAGTAGAGGTTACCTCTACTAAAGTACTCAAACATTTAATACTTGTATAAATATATCAGGGGTCACCTCTTGTATGAGGGGTAGTTTGTTTCTCTCTCCTCGTATGATGTGCTAGAGGTCACCTCTTATATAAGGGGCAGCTTGCCTCTCTCTCCTCTTGTCTCTCTCTTCCACATAGGATTGTGTTGACGTGGATTTCGCTAGAGGCGACCTAGTCAGCATTATTGTACTTGCTCTAAGGGAAAATGAGCATATGATAGTTGACGTAAGCCGGTTGAATCGATTGCTGATGATTGACTACTACCCTCCACTGCATTTGCTACAGTAAAGTTATAGTCCTTTCGTAGTCTATCAATATTTTTAAAAATATTTAATTTAGATATATAAAAATAATACATATATTTATTTATTTCAGAAATTATTTTATAATATTATAATTTTATTCGATTTTGTAAATATATTATAATAGAAATAAGTAATCGTAGTTATATTTTAGTACCATATCGATGTACTCTTGTGAGGGAGTATATACTAAGGGCGCCCTATGCAGTACTCGCTTGAGCGCACACCATAAGCTGGATCAGAGAACTTGTGGCCGCAAGCCTGCCTAACCATTAACCACCGTGCGTCCCGCCACCAAGCCCTTGCTCCTCCTCGTTGTACATTCGTGAATGCGTGAATCAAGGAACCTCCGTGTGGTCCGCCGCTGAGGTTGTCCATGAACGGTGCATGGACTGCCGCCTGAATGCCTGAATCATATAAGAGCAAGTTTAATAGAAGAGGTTGTCTGAATCTCCTTCGTCCTGGCTGGGTGAATCTGTATAATCTGAGAAAGAGCCTGTTTAGTTGCCTGTATGAGTGGATGCAGCCTGCATGAGCGGATGCAAAAATACGCCCCCATCCTGGATGGGTGGATACGCTCAAAATGAGCTTCACTGGCCATCCTGGATGGGTTGATGCAGTGTATCTTATGCGGTCCTACGTGTCAGCCTCTCAGGTTTAGTAGACTGCATCCGCTCATACAGGCAACCAAACAGCATCTTAGTTTTTTTGCATCCGCTCATGCAACCTCACCAAACATCTTCTTTTTCTGAAATACGATTCCACTCAGCCTGCATATATCCACTCAGTCAGGATATACGATACAACCTCCATCCACGAACCAAACACACCTATAGTTGGTCTGGCCGTTCACACTTTGTCTGTATGACTGTATCAGTATACACGCTGTATACGCTGTGACTGGCGCGGCTGACTTTCCCGTTGGCTCGATCGATCGAGATGCTTACGTAAGTGTCATCCACGAAGCTGGCTGCACGTACGTAGCGAAAGAGCGCAACAAATTAACTGAGCAATCTGCCGATCGATCGATCGATCAATAGCAACAGGCACCCGCGCGAGCGCGATCACCATGCGTCCCACCGCCAGCTGCTTCCTGCTCCTCGTCGTGGCCGCCTCCCATGCACCGCAACTCCGGCCGCCGGTTGCCGGCGCGTGCGTGCCACGTGAGAGGGACGCGCTGCTGGCCTTCAACGAAGGCATCACCGCCGATCCGGCGGGCCGCTTCGCTTCGTGGTGGCGAGGCGAGGCCTACTGCCGGTGGAGAGGAGTCCGGTGCAGCAACTGGACCGGCCATGTCCGCAAACTTCAGCACCGCAATGTATATGCAGAATATGGTCCTGATGAAAAGACAGCTTCAGTTGGCCAGATTACTCCTTTGCTCTCTCTGGACCATCTGGAACACCTTGATCTTAGCGGGAACTCTCTGGAGGGGCCGATCAGTCATGTTCCAGAGTTCTTGGGCTCTCTCAAGAGATTGAGATATCTGAACCTCTCCGGCATACCGTTCACCGGTATACTGCCACCTCAGCTCGGTAATCTTTCAAAGCTAATTTGGATGAGTAGGCTGAATTACTTCTTCTTAGCTTGGTTCTTCTATATGGTTACCCTAATGTTTATATAGTCCTTTCTACTCCTTCAATTTAGAGTAGAAATCCTAATCCAAATAGAAGTAAGAGTTCTAATTTTAGTATGATTCATCCATAATTCTTTATAGCATATATTTCTAAATCCTAAAAGGCTATATATGAGTCTCACTAACTCAACAGAGATAAATATACTTTTATTATTTTCATATATTTAATCTAAATAATTTAAAAATATTGATAATAGTTTGACTGTATGTAACAAAAACAATTTCCTTCTCTGACATGTTGCAATAAATGCGGTCAACAATTGTAGTCAATCATCATGATCGATTCGACCACGTCCAGCTATCTAATGGTCGTTTTCCCCTTATTTGGTCGGAGTCCCTGCAATGCTTATCGTGAGTCATGCGGCGGTCAAGTGTGCGGCGTCACTGATACGGCAGCTGGGTTTATAGCTAGCAACTAACTATAAGACTTCCACATCATCTATATAGTACACACTAAAGTTAGCATTCTAAAAAACTATCTATAAGGATAGCTATTTGATGCTTACATGCACACACAGAATTTATGGAGGCTGCCTCGTTTGGCGCTATAGACTATCTCTAGAGCTGTAGAGAGCTGCGTTCTCTTTCTTCATTTAATATCTTCCACGTAGGACAGTTGATGACATGGACTCTCTTGTAGATAGCTGCTATAGACCCATTGGAGATGCCCTAATGTTTGGTTGGTGACCTGGGCTTCATGTCTGGTAAAAAGTTGTGCCTGGAAGTAGCCTGAAATTTTAATGATTTTTGCCTGGGCAGATAAACCTGAGTACATGGTGTTTGGTTGGAGACCTAGAATTTTAATGATAAAAGAAGGTGTTGGTGAACACGCCTGGGAGCTAGGCATTCAATTTCCTAGGCCTGGTCCGGAGCAGCTGCCTAGCAAGCAGAGCAAGCCTGGGTAGCAACCAAACGATACCCCGATAGACTCCAGGCAACGTACCAGCCAGGTGAGCTGGTGCCAGGGGCAAAACCAAACATGCCCTTAGCTAGCAGCAACTATGGAGATGAGGCTCGGAGGACTTGATTCTCACGCGTGCGATGGGAATTAAATCAGCCGGTGCGCGTGCGTCACATCAGATTCTAGTGGCTACGGAGCTATAAAGATCAAGATTAAAAGTCAAACCCATAGCAATTGATTCAAAAGCCAAAAAACTGAAACCCTGCTCCTGAGCAGTTTGACTGGCTACCAAGTGACTATTTGACTAGCGACTTCAAGGCGGTTTGATCAGTGCCTCTGGCAGTCTGACCAACAACCCCTTGGTGGTCTAACTGGCCTCCGGTACGACTGGGACTTGGAGACTGCTCTTTTGTTTCCATAATAGAAAATCAGTCTGAATCTAAACTATTTTGGTGCAACTCCAAAACTCCATAGCCAAATGAGATGAGATTTTGCATATACCTTGCTCAAGGTCTCAGAAACCTATTCCATCCAAAGATCGTTTGAATCCTTATCAAAGTTCATACATTTTTTAAGAATAAGTAAGGTTGCATTAAAACTGAACAAAGATTGAAAACTCAGAATATGACTTGCTTGTCAGTGAAGGATGGACAATATGTCTCTAGATGTAATACCACATATCACAGAAAGTAAGAACTCACAAAAATTTGACACAAAAACTCTTGGATCAAGAAAATTCATGATGATGTCAAATTCAAGTATAATCAGGCAACTTTCAAATCTTACAAGATCTGATGGCTAGATGGATGGGAATTGATATCTATGAGTAATCTCCATCACTTACACATCCTTGGCATATAACAAGATCAAGAATGGGAGAGAAGAGATTAAAACCAACAAGAACGTGAGCAAATCAATCAAATCAAGGAGGCTTTGTGAGTGAAGAACAAAGTTGATCTAGTGCTACTTGAGGATGAAGGTTTTACGGTCACTCCACCTGAATGACAAGAGAGCATATCACAATACTCACACTTTTTAAACCCTAATCTTAAAATACTTGACTAAAATGATGGAGAGTTAGATGGTTAACTTGCAAATCTCTACCCAACCCATTAAATAGATAAGGCAATCAGCCCACATTTAACACTGATAGATATTATCCATTAGCATATATGAGGAAAACCCTTTAACCTCATATAACAAGGATTTTACTCACATTTAACTCATGCACATTTTTCAAATTACATAAGTCTAAATTCGCTAAGTCTTCATTCTTGGATCTACTTGATCATCTTAGTTTGTCTATGATTTAAACCGTTTTCCCAAGCGTTGCTCAAGTGTCGTGGTTTTGATCCAACTTAGTTCTTGGTATTTGACAAACTTACCAAAATACCATTTTTTGACCTGGTCTTCATCTTTTCATGCAAGCAATCGCCATGCTTGACTCGTGTAAGTGCACAACTAGCTTGCCATGTGCCGGCAAGTCTCTCTCAGTTCTGGTTCCACCAGACCACGCCTCACTTGGACCGATCAAACCACTTGTTGCAACATTTCCCAGTTTCTTTGTGCCACGCTTGAGCTCAGGCGTCTCACCCCGCATTCTTGATCGTTTTAGGCCTCAGTTCCTCTATGAGTGTATCTCTGATCTTCGTCATTAACCATGGTTGACTCTAAGTTTTCCTGCATGTCCAAAGACTAAGGAATTGTTTTCGGGCACAAGTTCTTCAAAACATATTTTATGTAACACATATACATTGACCTAAGTCAAAACAAACCAAACCAAGACCAAAATTTCTAAAAACCAATTTGCTGCCAAATTTAACATCAAACCGTTGGCACCGGCCGGTCTGATCGGTAGCCGGTTTGACTGCCTTCCAAGCTGATCAGATTGTCAGGTCAAATAGATTATCAAAAACGTATATTTTGTAAAAATCAACTTTCACATAAAAATTAATTGTTCATCACAAAGCAATCTTGATCCTATCACGGTCTCTCACATGTGACTTATTTTCCGAGCAAAAGCGTTGGTTTGGCCTTCCCCAGTCGCCAGTTTTGAATTGCGAGCCAAGCGGAGAACTTGTATCTAGACGGTGCCCAAACTTTGTAGCTAGGCTGAGCTCGCATCCCGGTGTATACTACGCTGGCCGTAAGCCGGATATGGCATCCGATGTTACGTGATTGGGTCTTCTAGGGTCACCGAGTTAACCAGCCCCAGAACTCGGACGAATTCGTGCGCGCGTACGTGTTGCACCGTGACGCCGGCATCGATGTCGATGTCTTTCGCGATCCATCCATTGCCCACCTTGAAAGCCGGCGTTTGAGGCTTTTTAGCTTTTGATTTGATTTCTAACTTTTAATGTTTTTGAATTTAAAAAAGGTAAACGTCAAAGTGGCTTAGTTTTTTTAAGCAGATTCTTTAAATAATTTTTTAAGTCTAAAACTATATATATCGTCTACATCAACATCTCCGTCGTCTGTTGTTGTCTCGAAAAATGTAGATAAAAAAATATCAACTATAATTCAAAAGAATACCCCTTAAATTGTTCTACCTTAATTTGCTCTTGGAAATTTTGCGGACGTTAATTTGGAGCGACGTCTCTGCTAGGCCTCGTACGGTCGTACCATTTAGCCAGGCCGATTGCCAGAAAAAAGCCTTGCATCGTCTCCAATGGTTATACTGGATGCCACCGCAAACTACAGTTTGCTTTTTCTTTCTTTTTTTTTTCTATTACAACTTACAAGGAAGACGATCACAAACAACAGTTGACCAGAACCTAAGCATTGATAGTATTGACAGTTTGCGGATGACTTTTGGTTATAGTTTGTGATTTTTAGTTAAAAATAGATAAATAATTATTAAAAGAATTGGTTTTAAAAAGAGGGGGAAAAGCGAGGTGAGATACGTGTGCGTGACCGGAGTAAGAGAAGTGTGGTACGTGATACATCTGTAACCCCTGCCTTATCTCCAAAGCAAAAGGTAGTGATAGTAGTGAAGAAGCCGGGTGTTCGTATTGGCTTTTGACTTTTCTAAGCAAAAGTCAGAAAAAGAAATCAATATAAACAAGGAATAAGTTACAGATGGACCAGTGGTGTGAGTGAGGATGTTCGTTTCCACCCACCCAAGTTCGATCCTAGGATTGACATGGCCTATGCCATATTATTTAGAGTATACACACGTATACGTTCAGTGAAAAAGTGTATGCCTGTGTTCTGTGAGACCGTTGAGCCTTCATAAAAATTTATTAGTAGATGCACACACGTCTGTATATGTGTAGCGGGAGTGGGATATGCATGTGGTGCGCATTCTCCTTGTACTCTCTGAAGAAGAGAACCATAAATAAGTTGCTGCCTCTTTGTAACCACGTAGAAAAAGTAACACTGTCATATACGTACAATCCAGAGTTCAAACAAATTTTTGAAGAAAAACAAGGTTCAAACAAATAGATGGACATTGATATTTTCGTCTCATATAAATAGCTGTTAAATTCATCTAGTGCCCAGGTAACACTAAACAACCAGATATACTATTGTCTGCCATAACCAGACGTTGAAGGCATTTTAAGATTTGTGATGTTTATTGGGATGTTTCACGATGGTTGTAGGATCGTCGATGGCAATCAGAGGGAGGCGAATGATTGCAGCGCACAACGGAAACCTTTTTTTTAATTTTGCTCTTTTCTGATTATTTAGCTTACTAAACAGCAGCAAACACACACAAAAAGGAAAGAAAATAATTCGCTACTGTAGCTAATAAAAATAAACGAAAGTTGCTTTCAACGAATGAAAAGTCCCCTTATACCGTACACATAAAGAACTAGCATGCAGACACAGATTGATCGGCTAACTAGTATTTGTCTTGTATTCCCCACGGCAAGATCAAGTAACCACTAGCAGAACTCACTAATTGACTTAGTTTAGTAATTATGGTAGAGACAAACCAAATTAGGAAAGGCAATAGTAGATACCTTGACTTTGATCTAATCTAAACAAAAAGAACACGTGAGGATCAATAATGCCTTGACTAATTACCTTGACTAATTAATGGAGACTCCCCACAAAGTGATTCATGGTCTGATTGATAGACGTCACGTCTGGTCACAGCTAGTTGTTGATTCCCCAAGCAAAAATCGATTAGAGGATAGCTTGCGTATATGCGGACTTCAATGCATAATGCATAACACATATACACAAGCATTATCATCAATATTCTCTACATTAACTTCAACGGCAAGGAAAAAAACAGATTAGTTAAGATACTGGCACTTGCTTCTTCAGCTTATTTCTTCATAGCCCTAGTTCAAACGTCAACATTGGCTCCTTTGCAATACTTAATTTGTAGTTCCTTGCCCGGTCAAGCTTCTCCAATTAAGAATAACAAACACATAAATTCGATCATATAGCTTGTCGAAGAGGCGGAAATAAGCAATCCTCCATGCTTTCTTGAATAATAGGGCACAGAACACAACCCAAAGGCCCAGAATGAATCCCATGCCAAGTCCAAAATAAAAGGACAATGGCTTAAAACCATGTTCATTTCTTTTATGGTCATCTTGCCTTGGAACAACATTTCGTGAGCAATTCTTATGAAGAGGAGGCCCGCACAGACCAATGTTGCCGTTGTACATAGATGGATTCTCGTCATAGAGGGTGTCAAGTTGACCTCCTGGCGGTATTCTTCCCGTAAGATTGTTATAGGACAAATCCATGTAGCTTAAATATGTCAGATTTGACAGGCTTGAAGGGATCTCGCCGGAAAGCATGTTCTTTGAGAGGTCGAGTGACTCCAATGCATGCATGGCCCCAATCTTGTTTGGAACTTCTCCGCTCAAGTGATTCCATGACAGATTCAAGTTCAACACTGCATCAAGAGAAGCTATTTCTTCTGGAATTTCACCGGTTAAGCCATTGAATGATAAGTCAAGGCTCACCATGCCCAAAACGTTATCGGCATGATAATTAAGTTCTTGCCCCTTCGTGTCTACCAAAAAGTCTCCAACTATGAAACTATCCTGAAATATTGGGTAAATCCAGCTGGATTCAAACAATGGATTCTTTCGCGTCATAGCTGTCAAATTTGATAGATGAGAAGGTATGGAACCTGATATATTATTGCTTGCCAAATTCAAATATTTAAGGTATCTAAGGCTTGTGATGTTGATCGGGATATTCCCAGAAAACATGTTGTGGCTTAGTCGTATAAACCGTAATTCCACCATGTCTCCAATCCATATCGGCAAACTTCCAGAGAACTTATTGTGCGAAAGATCGATTAGGACCAAAGAACTGCAGCTTTGTAGGAAGGAAGGGAACTTGCCGGAGAAGCTGTTGTTATGCAGATGTAGAAATCTCATTTGTATCATCCCAAAACATGGAGGAAATTCTCCATGGAAAAGATTGTTGGCTAAATTTAAGATAAACAAGCTTTGCAAATCGCAAATTGACCCAGGAATACGACCAGTGATGGAATTGGAGTTCAGAATCAAGAATTCTAGATTTGGAGCTCCAAAATTTGATGGCAGGGGTCCTGAGAGAGAGTTGTTGGAGATGTGCAACGAAGTGAGGTTTCTCGGCAACGGAGGTATTTGACCAGTAATTTTGTTTGAATCAAGATTCAAGGTTTTCAACGACATAAATTCCATGTCATTTGGCAATCCACCACTGATCCGATTGTTGGAGATGTTCAAAAGATAAGCCTTTGCAAATGTAGTAGAGAACCAGTCTGGAAGCCTGTCAGTTATACCCGCGCACGAGATATCAACAGTACGGATATCCACCTGCCATTGCAGCCAAGCAGGAAACAGCGGACCCATCTGGCAAGATGCAAACCATGCGCTCTCTAATCTAAATGGTGGTCGCCAGTCAGGATCCACGGCAATCTTCAAGGAATTATGAGACAAGTCTATGAACACTAAGCTGTTTAGATTAGCAAAGCGTTCTTCTGTGATCACACCGTCAAGGCTATTATGACTTAGGTCCAGGTGAGTCAAATTTGTAAGCATGCTGATCTCAGATGGCACAGGTCCTGTGAGGTGGTTGCCATAGAGGGGAAGAGTGCTCAAGCCGGTAAATCGCCCGATCGATCGTGGTATATACCCGGTAAGGTTGTTGTGTTGCAGATACAGTTGTTGCAATTTGCTAGATGGACACTGTGGAAGCAACTCGAATAACTTTGGCAAGTTTACATATGAGCGGAACTGCTCGAGGTTCAGTGTCTCTAGATTGCATAGATTCTTCAAGTTCGCTGTCATTATGTCCAAGTTATCACTAAATGAAAGGTCAAGAGCTTGAAGGGACGTCATGTGCCCTAGTCTGTCATGAAACTGGCCGTGTAGATGGGTTCCTCCTAGGTTCAGGTACTGAAGCCCTGTAAGATTCCAAAACCAACACGATGCTACCGGGTGGTCAAAGTAATTGTAGGAGAGATCAAGCTTCTCAAGTTTTGTGAGGTTTAGGCGTGGAAGGGACTGGTTTGCGCTCGAAAGCGAGCAATCGGGGAGGCTAAGGACCCTCAGAGAAGGAATCAAGTTCACCACACGATGCCAATCGACTATGGTGCTCAGGTTCACGGAACCAAGGTTGAGGTACTGAAGCGAAGGTAGATGTGTCAGCCATGCGATATCTGTTGAGTATAGCCATCCCACACCGAGATAGTAAGACAGGTCGAGATATTCCAACTTGGAAAGGTTACCAAGCTGAGGAGGCACACTACCGGAGAACCGTACGTAGGATAGGTCAAGGTACCTCAGGTTCTTGAGGGAGCCCAAGAACTCCGGAACTTGGCCGGTCGGCCCTTCCAGGGAGTTCCCGCTGAGATCCAGGCGCCGCAGACGCGTCAGGGACGACAGCGAGGGGCTTATCTGCCCGATCAGGTCTCTGCCGGGATCGTTGCGAAGGTTGAGCTCCACGACGTGGCCAGTCTGGTTGCTGCACCTGACGCCCCTCCACCGGCAGCAGTCGTCCTGCAGCTGGCCCTCTTGCCACGAGGTCAGGACGTTCGCGTTGTCGATGGTGACGCCGCGTTTGAAGGCCAGCAGGGCGTCCCGCTCTTGCGGCACGCATGCGCCGGCGTGCCGGGGCTGTCGAAGCAGCAAGCTGGTGGTGATGATCAGGACAAGCGCCGCGAGGCCGCGCCGGAGATGGCAGAGGGAGGGTGCTGCATGGTGGGGATAGCCACGCGTGGTCGAACTAGCTGCTTGCTAGAGCCTAGAGCAATCGGTCAGATAATCAGTTGTGTGTGCTGCAGCGAAAATAAATGTGCTCGTTGCCCCGCCGACCGGTTGCCGGCCGTGACTGACGCGTCAAAGCAATGCACCCGAGCTCACGCAATGCTTTTAATTCAGAGAACAAATGCATTTACACCCCCTTATTTTGATTTATTTTCGACCTCATGTTCGCTATAGAATACTCGTTATTGTCCCTCTGAGATGACAATATCAGTATTGGCAAGATTCTTTTTTTAGTACATCCTTTAGATGCACATACCCACTATTTTTTAAAAAAATAAGGTGCATGCACTCACACCCCAGTATGGAGCAGGGGCGGACCTAGGACTAAAATTGAGTGGGGGCATGCTGCTACGCGTAGCTGAGAAGGCATTGTCGGCCTGCCGTCCTGCCAGCTGCCGCACTGGGCCACTGGGGGCCTGCTGAGTTGCGGACTGGGGGCCATATGGATTAAATCCCAGGAGGTATACATGATTAACAAAATTGAGTGGGGGCCAAGGCCCCCACTACTTATACTCTGCGTCCGCCCCTGGTATGGAGCACTTTTCCAATGAGACGTACGCACCGACCGTGTAAGAATTGAGATAAAACGGTTCACCAGGAGCACCCCTAAGAACCTAGTCGCCAGATACAAAGAATTTCCTTTTTTCTGGTCCAGTTGGTTTTTGGCTTTCAGTTTTCAAAAAAGAAACTACTAGACAAATCGATTTTTTAATTTTGAACTTTTTTACTGTTTTGTTTTTTCTTTCTTTAAGATAGAATGATGTTTTTAATTATTTTAATTTCTTAATTCCTTAGTTCATTGACTTAGAAAAACTAGTAGTTACTATAATGCAATTTCAGCTAACAGGCAACCCGAAACCATATCCATAAGCCAGATAAGCAGCCCCTTTTCACTAAGTACATCGTTGGCGTCAATACTGACAATTGGCATCATATAAGAATTATAGTTTTTTCTGTCGGCACCCGTATGATATCTATGCCCTAGCGCCGCCACCGTTGACCCAACGCCTTGACGCCGTCGACTATACTTGACGCTAGCCAGGAGTAGTTTCCAATTGGTGGGCCAAATGGAAACATTTCTTGTCCGCTAGTTTTATCTGCGTCAACCCACGTCAATGGATAGCAAAAGTTGTGTCCTCGTGGACATGCAACAAGTTTATAAGTCCTGCTGAATTAAAAAAAAGTTTAGTAGCCCTGCTCTTATCTTCATTCTAATAATTTCATAAGTATCAATTTTAATTTACTTTCCTTCCAATTTTTTTAATTTACCTTTTGTTCTGCAGCGTTGCAACAGCCAAGGAATTTGTTATGCTCCGCTGTATGGCACCCTTGGTAGGTTTTCCATGCTTATTTGAACGAATATGACCATTTGAATTCATAGGTTCAGAAGTAATGGGTTAACGAAAAATATGAGAACAAAGATAAAGATTAAAGACCTACAATGATATATCTAAAACAAAGTAGAAGACATTTAACAACAATATGTGGTTGGTTAATTTCTTCTCAATATATTGTAAATCAATTCGCAATGTAATAATAGTCCTGAACCAGCTAAAATCAATGTTACAAAACTTCAAATTATTTTTTACGATCCATGTTATACATAATTTTCTCTTATATCTGGCAAGTCCTTGAGGTTAGCTGTCTGGAAATCAATCTTTCGGAGTTTCGGTATGCCTATTTGCTGGTTTGTATGATTCATTTCTCACTTTTAGGTGTGCATTTTTCTGCCATTGTTAGTTTTGGAGATGTGATAAGTGAACAGAAAATATAGCAGAAGAATTAGGACTATCTTGCTTTCCTCGGAAGAATTTTCTGCAATGGTTAGTCTGAGTTCCTATTTAACTAGTTGATTGATAACTAACGAATTTGTTGAATTACAGTTGTCATAATGCGCAGAATGCTCTATTCGAATAGGGAAATGAAAATTATGAACTTCAAAAGGATGAAATATATACAAACATGTATGCCAGAAACTTGGGTTATGCTGTTAGACCATGTGAGAAAACAAATCAAATGATGATTTGTATTTCATTTTCACGCTTTATGAGCAGTGCACGAGATCAACACCTTATCAATCTTGTGCCATGCAGTTCACCTGGATGCAGTGCAACTCAGCATATAGAAGTGTTATGAATAACGCTTGTATTTATCATGAGGCTAATAGGCCAATATATATACACGTACAGGTATGGTATATATGTAAAAACCCCTTACATAATAGGGTTAATACACACTTATCTATAATACATATCTAACAAGAAGGACCTGCTCACTCCAACAATCTGATTTCTAAGCTCAAGAGACCCCAGCTGCTCAAATATTAAAAGGTTAGATGGAACAAGCTTTTTGCGCATTATCGATTGATATTGCTATTCATACAAAGAACAAACTTGCTGCAGGATCGCATTATTCAGCTGTACTAGGATGCCAAGGTGTTAACAAACACCGATGGTAAAATATCACCAAGAGGTTATGAACTTGTGAGTTGTGATTCTTCAGGAAGAAGCATGCACATATCAGTAATCAAGATTAAAGAGTTGAGGCCTGTATGTCATGTTTCAAGTTGTAAGAACGATTTCGTTCAAAAAAAGTTGTAAGAACGAAAACTGAGTTGGTTAAGGAGCTGATGATAGCTTATACTAATACTGCATACATTTGCCCTGTCTGTCCTTCAAGACCTCGATCCGACATAAAGTTTCTGCATTCAAAAGAGCACTGTTATGAAACGAATGATGTATAAAACTTGGAAGGAAAATTCATTTCTTATCTCAAAAGCTCAATGTTTGAGTAATTCTTATAGAAAATTGTCTATCAGCACATCATTAGTAGTATTCACCTTTATTGGATGGTAGAGGTGCCTTTGATGCAGTTTTCACTAAACATAGAATGTGGCTAGAATGAATACTAATTCTCTGGGTTCACACTAAGCAATACATTTATTTATACATCAGGAGTACAAAAATATTACTGTACAAGCAATGCAAATAATCATCAATATTCTCTACACTAACTTCAATGGAAAAAAAATCACGGCGTAAGATGCTGCTACATGCTTATTTATCAGACAAGTCACTTAAATACGTTAACGTTATATTTGACAAGCTTGATGGCACTTCACCCGAAAGCATGTTCTTCGAGAGGTCGAGTTATTCCACTGACCGCTTTGCCTGCTAGATTATGATTGGGATATTCCCAGAGAACATGTTATAGAGAAGCAATTCCGAGCAGGGAAAACAACTTCAGACAAAATTTCGCGGCAATTGGCGAATTTCGGTTATCTCAACCTCCTCCAAAAAAGCCCACTGACAAAAAAAATTGGCCCATTTTAATTTTTTTTTGAGATTTGACTGAGATTTTGCCTAATTTTCGCTATTTTCATATAATTGTATTTCTTGAATTCGAATGGTATGTTTGAAATTTTCGGTTGAAGTTTTCGAAATTTCGGATTTCTCGGAGGGGTCCGAAAAATTTTCTAAGCTGAAATTGTTTTCCCTGATTCTGAGAACCCGAAAGCATGTTTATAACTCAACCGTATTAAACTATAGTTGCAACAAGTCCCCAATCCACACCGGCAATGTTCCAGAGAAGCTATTCCAAGCAAGATCCAGGAAACCCAAACTTGTGCAGCTTTGCACAAATGGTGGGAATTTGCCAGAGAAGCTATTGTTACTTAACAGTAGATACCTCATGGCTTCCATCCCGGAACATGGAGGTAGTTCTCCCATGAAAAGATTGTTTGCCAAATCCAAGATAGGATGTGAATATGGTATAGATATTTTTTATCTGATTAAAATTTTCTATCATATTTGAATTCGTATAAAAAAATATAGATGTGAATATGGTATGAACTTTTACCATCCGAAATATTATTTTATCAAGACTATCCATATCCGTATTCGTATTCGATGAAACAATATAAGTATTTTATTGCAATACGACTAATTAATTGGATAAGTTTTTTTTAATTGAATGTGAATTCATGTTTGTTTAGGTGAAGTAAATGAATTAGAATGATTAAGCGTGATGAACGAGGATAAAATGTCATTAATGTCTCTATACTGCATAAGTTATGAGGATATCCAAATCTGACCGAATTGAGTAGATATTCAATTCAAATTTGTATTCGTTACAATATTCGATTTGTATTCATATATGAGAATATTCGAATTTATATTCATATTCATTTATAAATACAAATATACGAATGTAATTTAGACGCTATCCTATCCATTTTTACCCCTAAAGACCGGAGTGCAGAGACGTTGCTCCTTCGCGTGAACCAGGCGAGGCGCTACTCCATCACGTCGGGACCCAGGTCCATTGGATCCCACGGAGGGGTCACGCCGGCACGGACCAGCTGGACCGGAGGCGTATTTCCCTGGACCGAGCTCCGTCAGGAACAGGAGACGCCGAGCGCACGAGCGTGATCTGAGGGCAAAGGATCGTGGAAACAATTCCAACATGGGCATGGCGACAGAGCAAGAACTTCGTCGTGGACATGAATGTG